>VYZQ01017841.1:0-21074 GCA_013400655.1 Mystacornis crossleyi
AAGCTATGCTAACCCATGACAACAGTTTTATGCAAGTACAAAAGTCAGATTTGCAGGGTAAGAGACATGACTGAATTTTGTGAAGGAAATCAGGAGTAGAGGTATAGATGTGAAAGACAGGAGAATAGTTCTTGGTATAACAAAGCTTAGTTAGGGAAGAGGAAGAGAAAACTTAAAGTAAGAACAGAAAACAGTAAGCAGAATTAACAGCAATAAAAAGGCAAAAGATAAAAATGAAAGAAAATTAATATTAAAAAAAAAAAAGGTAATTTCTAGAAATTGCATGCTTAAGAAAAAGAGTAGCTGCCCACTGACAAGCACATATATCTTTCACAGGAATGTTCACCTCAGTTTACTAATCCGTAAAAGAATCTGGCATATTAACTCTACTCAGGATATTAAAACTTTGTGTGAAAAGTGGAAAAAATTTTTCAAAAGCTGTCTGCAGCAAATGTGCTATCCAGCATTTGAAAGTGCAGCTAAACCAGAAGCCATAAAACAGCCGGTGGTAAACAGGATCCTGCCTGAGGTTCACCACTGCTTCTCCCACTGTCACATGGCTCTCTGGCATGACAGTTAATGTAAACTGTGCCTTTGCACTCTACTTTTTCCTTCTCAACCTGTGCCAGCACATAGATCGATGAGTCAACTTAAGGATCATGAATCATTGCTTACCTAATCTCATTTTTGCTGCCACACGTATACTTATGTGTGTTTTATATCCCTTTTACATACTGCCATACTTTTCTATTACCCCTATTTCGCACAGCAGAAAAGAAGAAAACAATGTGCTTTTCTATGGAAGTGCTAAGGGAAGAAAGTGAGAATATTACTGTTTCAGTCTTTCTGTGACATACTGGTTTCAGTCAAACTTACCTATTCCTACCGCTGAAAACTTACTGTACCTTTTTTTTTTTTTTTTTTTTTTTTTGGCAATGTCTTAGCACATAATGCATTACGTGAGGATTTTCTGTTTTGCAGATAAGGATTTTTTGATTAGAAGGTGGAAAAGAGGGCATCTCCCCTGCTCCTGCTTAGGTTCTCTTCATTACATGAATGTCAGAGGCTTACTTTAGCCTTTGTTACCCTCCTTTGATTTCTGTACTACAGGGATACACATTTTCTGTATTCAGATGATTCTTACTGGTGTTAATGGGCCATTACAAATCCTGGGAGTAATCTTAGATAATCTCTCTCCATTGCTTGTACCTGCAATTCAGCTATTATTTTCTTCTTATAAAAGAGAAACAACATTCTAGCACAAATGCTCGAAAAAATCCTAGGGATTTCATTTTAGTCCCAGTGAAGCTGAAGTCAATTGAAAATTCTCAGTCAAGTCAGGCTTTCATTGTAAAAATAATTAGTTTAATTTGTCACAAATGTTGACAGCTTTTCAAGTTGTAACATCCATAGCATAGTTATTACCGTAACTATAAAAATTCATGCAGAAGGACATATTTCAGGATTCTGCAGAGTTTACTTACATAAAAACCACTGGAACCATTTCGTCAACTGCTATCAACACCCTCCCCAAACTATGCTGGTTTTCATACTCATTAAAAATTCCTTCCAGCTTCTGAACAAGCAAAGGGTACATTATCAAATTATAAACATATGCCACTTCATCATTTGGAAATGAAAATGATAGTAAAAAATATCTAAGTTGGGACCATTTTAAATTCAACTACTTCCAAGACAATCTCAGAATAACAAGGGCCAAGTTACATACCAAATAATTCAGGTTAATACAATGAAAATATTTTTTTAATAATGAAGAAACAATCACACACAAATGAAGCCTTAGTAATTGTGTTAAAAAGAAGACAGTGAAAACAACATAAAAATGAAACCCTAATCAGACAGTACAGGGACCTTTCAAAAAATTATAGTTGAACTAGAGAATAGATTTCTATGGAGATGCTCCAAATAAAACTATAAAAGAGAAAAAACAAACAAAAACAAACAAAAACCCGAACAAACAAACAAACAAACAAAACAAAAACAAACAAACAAACCAAAAACCCCCACAAAAAACCCCAAAACAAAACAAAACAAAACAAAACAAAAAAAACAAAAAACGCAATCACAATTATACCAACTAATCTACTTAAAGATATGCAGAAAATCTGTATCAGCAGCCCTTCCTATTGCTTGTTTTCCTGAATGTGCTAGGGTTTTGGTTTTTTCTTTTAATGATCAATTAATAAAACAAAAGCAAGGCAGATCTTTTCTTTCTGAAATATTATAAGCATGGAAATGCTAATTATATTCTTTTTCCTGTTCTCACAAAGTGAGGTTGTTTTTGTTTGTCTGAGACTGTATACTTAATACAAAATTCTCAAACTTACAGGAAAACACCAGGACAGAAATACTGAACGGCTAAAGATGGAAGTGGCTTCTGGAGATCAAATCCCTGTGCAAATCATAGAATGGTAAGGGGTTGAAATGGACCTTAAAGATCATCTAATCCCAACCTCTCCCTCCATGGGCACAAACACCTCCCACTACACCAGGCTGCTGTGCTCAGGATCACATGCAATCAAGTTTTGTGTATTGCCAGTGATGGAAATCTTGGATGAACCAATTTGGGGCCTTTTCCAGTGTCTGACCACTCTCATTGTGAAAAATAAAAATGAATCCTTGCTCAACGGAATTTCCTGTGTTCCAGTTTGTGTTCATTGCCTTTTTCAGTGGGCACTTCTGAGAACACTCTGGCTCAGTCTTCATTACCAGCTGCCAGCTGGGAATTTTTCCACATTGGTAAGACTGCTCTAAGCCTCCTCTTCTTTAGCTCTACAGTCACAGCTCTCTCAGCCTCTTCTCATATGCCAGATGCTCCATGTCCTTGATCTGTTTGGCCCTTCGCTGGACTTACTCCAGCATGCCCATATCTCTCCTGCAATGGGAAGCACAGGACTGCACACAGGGCTCCAGACACTTCCTCGCTATGCAGTGTTGAGCGGAGGGGCAGGATCACCTCCCTCCACCTACTGGCAATGCTCTTGCTAATGCAGCTGAGTGAGTTGCCATCTTTAGCCACAAGGCTGCACTGCTGGCTCAGTGCAAGTTGGTGTCCACTAGGATGTGCAGGTCTTTTCTGTAAAGTTGCTTTCCACCCTGCCAGCCTCCAGCCTCTACAAGTGTCTGGAGTTATTCCTTCCCAGGTGCAGGACTGTGCACTACCCCTTCTTGAACTTCACATCAGCCTATTCTCCAGCCAGTGCCAGTCCCTCTGAAAGGCAGCACAGCCATCTGATATTATCAGCCAGTCCTCCCAGTTTTGTACCATGTGCAAATTTGCTGAGGGCTTTCTCTGACCCATCATCCAGGTCATCAGATAAAACAGCACTGGATCCATTACTGGTTTCCTCACTATAGCACTAGTGACCATCCTCAACTTGGACTTCATGCCACAGATCACAACTCTTTTGACTCTGGCCAGTTTTAAATTCCATCTTGCCATTCATCAAGTCCATACTCCATCATTTTGTCTATGATGATATGATGGGAGCCAGTGTCAAAAAATTTGCTATATGCAAGATAAAACATCCACTCTTAGCCCCCATCCACCATTCCAATGACTTCATTATGAATGACTATGATGTTAGTAAGATGAAATTTCCCCATTATAGATCTTCCGAACACCTTCTTGTCTATCACACGTTTGGAAGTGGATTCCCGGTGAATTTGCTCTATTACCTCTCCAAGGATCTTGCCAAGGATCCACATTTATTGCCCTTCTGAAAGACAGGCTCTACTCCATTCCCAGTGGCCACAATGTTTCAAAAATTATCAGGAGAGGCCTTGCAATAACATCAGCCAGCTCCCTCACCAGTTATGAATACCTTCTATGAGCTCCTGCCCACTTCTGTATGTCTGGTCTTTTTAAGTGTTTCGTAACCCAATTCTCCTCCAACAAGCCAAAGTCTTGCTTGCTCCAGATTTTCCCACTGGTACAGGGCACCTTGGTTTGCAGATGCATTAGACCATTACAGATGAAAAAGGCACTGAGTGCTTTGGCCTTCTCCATATCCTTCATCAGATTCTGTGTCCAACTCAGCAGTGTCCTCTTGCTGCTGATGTACCTGTAGAATCCTTTCCTGTTACCCTTCATGCCCCCATGAGATTCAACTCCAGGTGGGCTTTGGCTTTCATAACCCAATTCTTACATGATGATACAGTATGCCTACATTCCTCCCAGGTCACCTGTCCCTGCTTCCACCTCTTGTCAGCTTCCTTTTCATATTTGAGTTCAGTGCAAAGCTCCTTGTTCATCATGCAGGCCTCCTGCTGTCTTTGCTTGTTGGGATCGACTGTTCTTTAGCTTAGCGGAGGTGATCCTTGAAAATCAATGAGGGGATCTCTCCTAGACCCCTCTTCTCTCCAGGACTTATATGTATCCTATGTGATTCTTTCAAGCTGATCTCTGAACAGCCCAAAGTCTGCTTGCCAGAACCCTGATGTCAGGATCCTGCTTTTTAGTTTCTTCTCTCCTCCAGGGGGCTTGAACACCCATCATCATGTGATTGAGTAAGGGAAAGAAAAGTGACTGAGAATATTGTCATCAGATTTGGAAAAACTACAAATATTTATTAAAACTTATAAGTTTTAATAACAAGTTCTTATCTGAAAATAGGTAGTTGATGAAGAATTGAAGAAAGCTCTTGCATTTGGAAAAAATATGGTTTTTTAACATTCTTAACTTCCAATTTCAACTTAAAGTCCTTTATATTACTTACATCATTCACAGAATTCCTTTCCCTGCTAAAGCCTCAAAGCAGGTCCTAACTTGTTTGGTAGTTTGGTAAGGTTACAAAGTAATTTTGAAATATCAGTATCTACGAAGTCAAAGTAAGCACCAACTCTTGCCATTCTCCTCCAGGAAATAGAAAATGAACATTCTGAATGACTAGATCTGCAGTTTCAGTAAGAGATTGCAACATTTCCAGTACACACACACACACACACACACACACACACACACACACACGGGTGTATTTCTACTTTTTTCACCACAGAAAAATACACATATATGGAACATCATAAGGTAAAGTAGCTAAGCCTTATATGATCTTGTTAGAATAGTGAAAAAGATAAACTTTTGGAACATGATGAGTTGGAAAGACCGATTTATCATTTTGAAAATTTTGTCCAGTGAGAGCACCATACTGCTATGATTAGACCAGGTCAGTCACTTCAGCTCTTTGTGTAAGGACCTCTAAGTGCATATGAAGACTGGAACTCCACATTTGAAATCAGTTCTGTGGACTCCTAAGGATTTTCTTAGGCATTAGATTTCACTTGCTATATTCTTACAGGAAGGCAGCGTATTCATTAGAGAATTGTTTAAAATAATTTTGAAATTACTCAAAAATATGCAAAATGTGGTATAACTGTAAAAATGATTGGTTCTAATTTTATTTGTAAAAACCACTTCTAAGGTCATGAATTGCCTGTCAGCCTGTAAGTGAAAAACAGATTTTCCTCCCTGTTATGTTTTTGCTTCCATCCAAGGGTCATAAAATTGGCTCACTCCATACAGAACATAATGGATATGATAGATAATTGGCTCTCTCTGGAATTGCTAAGTCTATGGTCATAAGACGATACACCAGCTACAAAACAACAGGCTGAAGTGTCTTTTTTACACTAAGAAATGTTTAAGACTGTAATGTTAAATGAAGGCTACAGCTGTCAAGAATAAGATATTTCTCAATTAAGAGTAGATGGGACACAATAACTTCTACTGACCATTTCTCTACTTCATCAGCAGTGAATAAATGAGGAGTTTTGGGAGTTAGATAATAGAACCTGTTCAAGCTAGGGTAAAATTCTGAAATAAACCTGCAAGGAGACTCAGATTGCCTAGTTGCTCTAACATGCTAGCACAAAAAGGCAAGTGTATTCTCATTTTTTCAACCAGGTGTCTCTACATAAAATATGAGCACAGAGCATATGGAAACAAGCACAGTGGTATAAGCATATTCTGTCACCCTTTAAAAACCAGGTTTTGGAAACTGACTTGAGGGAGAACTTAGAACAGCTTATTTAGCGTTAGGCAGTAAGGTTAAAACAGATGAAGGATAAAACTGCAAGTTCCATGCATCCATGTCAGTGGCATCTACCTGATTAACTACTTGCCCTTCTGACAGACATTTATTTTCACATTTTTTTAAAAAGGGGTTTCAGCATAATTGAGCATTTGATAAAGGGTGGGAACAACAGATATAAAATGTCGTTGTGTCCCGCAGCAGCAGAGGGGAGAGGAGAGAGATCCGGCAGGCAGGAATGGTACAGCAACAGTGATTTATTAAATTATTTCACAACTCTTTTATAGATTTTTTTACTTCATAGCCTAATTGGTCAAGAGATCAGCCACCCCACCTGGGGTGATTGGCTAAACCCTAAGACATCCATTGTGAAAATATTTTTCTACTATATGGTAAACAATTCACAGGTGTTCTTAGTTTACAATAACACTACTGATAGCTTCTGTGAGAGGGAAGAGTTTCACACGGGATGAAAGAAGCAAGAAAAGTTCTTGCAAGCAGCATTTCTGTATCCACAATAAAAGTAAGAAATTATTAAAAAAATATTTTAAAACATCAATAAAAAGAACAACAGGAATGTTTTCGTAAGTCTGTATCATATAAAATGCAGTTTTTAGTTAAATAGGAAATCACTGAATTGAAGTTACAAAATTAATTTTTCATTTTCCATTATACTTAGGACTGGAACAGTTAATTGTTTGTGAACAGCTTCAGTGCCTTTTACAGTCAAAAGCAATATGAACAAATCTTTTTAAAGCTATGGTGGTAGAAAAGGGATCAGTAATCCTCCTGTTAAGTGAATTTACAGACTGTACATTGCACGCAGTAACTAGAACCTTAATTATGGACCAAAATCCCCTGTTCTGGGTGTACAGAGGTACAGAGCCCAAATTCTAGGTACTTTACTGAAATCCCTAAGATAAGAACATGTTTATATTAACCTCCCTGAGGTTTCAGTGAACAAGGATAGTGATCCCCAAAGAACTTAAGAGATTAACCACCCTTTGAAGGTGCCTCTCATGCAAGACATGTCCTAACACAGTAACACAAAAGACAAATGCTGCAATAGCAATTTTGGATAAATACTTCCCATATGTTAGAGCTAAACTATAGGGAAGCTTTTTTTTTTTTTTTTTAATTAACCCATTCAAAAATCAAACTTTGAAAAACATCATCTGAAAATAAACAAGTTGGGAGGAAATCATAAGTTGGCATTAAGATCTCATGATAGGCAAAGGCCAGCCTCACAACCAAACAAGAGGAAATGAGTAAGACAGAAAAAGGCACTAAACAAAGAGGAAACTAGTCTTCGTTTGAAATGGTACGAAAGGGCAGAAAGAGCAATGAATGGAAAAGTGAAGAAGAAAACAGTGACATGTCAGAGCCTGTTCATAAACCAAAGGCCTCCTTAGCTTCACCACTTTATGTTCTCTCCACACAGTATCCATCCAACTTAGGTTTGTCACAGCTGAACATTCCTAATTGTGAAGATCAGATAAAAAGGACAACAAATAGTTCTCACTTTCTTCAGACATGTTCAAGTCACACACACTTTGTAAGGACATCTTCCCAGAGTAGAAGATGAGCTGTGAACCGTCATTAACCCCAGTTAAACAACTAGAACTATGCTGTTCCACCAGCAGCACATTTTCTCCAAGCATATGTATTCAGTGATAACCCTCATAATTCAGAAATATATCCCTGAAAAACTTTAGCTGGAGACAGTGAAGTACAAGTGAAAACTTAAAGACTCAGTACTGTCCCAGCTGTGCCATGCATGCCATCACCAGCATCATAAACGTACAATCCTAGTGCACACAAAAATCTAATTCTTAAAACTATCAAAATTACCCAGTAGGCATACCTAATGTGTATGTAACTGTTCCCCATACATACAAATAGCCAGTGGCTACTGTAAATTTGGCTTACATTTTTAGCTGTAAAGGATTACCTGCATTTAAAGTGTCTGTTTCCGAAATTTTTCAAGAACTGCAAATTATAGCACTATATAATTCTAATTTTGATCCTGAATTTACTTGTATAACTTCCTAACTTAATATATCTAAAGATTTAAAAATGATGGAGTCAGATGTCCTAAATAAAAATGAGCATTCCCCAAAAGAAAGTTCTCTCTCTCAAAGTTTTCTCTTAAATGAAAAAGTCTTTCTTTGATGCTCAGAAATGCAGCAAGTTCCCACCTTGACAATCTCCAATAATATATTTTCTCCTGCTTTTCCTAACTTCCATCTACTGAAACATTTCTGCGGGTGTCTGAGTAGTTACCTACACCTACTCCAACATAAGTTACCTCTGGTCTTGTTTGCCTGCTTGGTTTTTTGTGTGTGTGGGTTTTTTTGTTGTTGTTGTTGTTTGTTTGTTTGTTTGTTTGTTTTGGTTTGGGGTTTTTTGTGTGGCTTTTTTTGTTTTTTTTTTCTAATTACCACAAAATGTCACTGTCTTCATTGCATAAGGCAGATTTTCTTTTTTGACATACCCTTAAGAAAGGCGTTTCAACATGCTGGTATTTCTGACTCAGTCCTCTCCATGTTAAATAAGGGATAATTCATATTCCATGTACAAAAAGAGCTTTTTTTTTTTTACATTGGAACATTATTTTGGGGAATCATGTTAGGTTTACATATGAAAAGCATCCTAAATTATTATGTAGGCAGAAATAAAAGTGTGAGCATTCTTCTGAATATTTAAATTTGTCCCACATGAATACAAAAATAAGTCTTCCTATTATAGTTTGTGTTATTCATATCATTGACATAGAATTCCAAAACAGGACAGCCAATTCCCAATACAAGTAGACATACTCCTAATTATATTTTTCCTCACTATAATGCTCAGCTTTTACTCTGCAGTACTGAGACTGCCTCAAGATGGATATTTTTCTACAGGTTTGTTTGTTTCTTCCAGAGAAAACAATGTTTCTGTGTGCTTGTTTGATATCTTTCTATTGGCTTGTTTTCATACATCTTGAGATAGGAGTATGGAGAGAAAAAAATGAGCAAAACAAGACAAACAAAAGAACATCATCCCTATTAAAGCAATAACATAGCCTGCAACCAGGGACTTCACAGAGAAGAAACTGACAATTCTTTTTGGAAGATACTGATGACACTGCAGTGGGAGTCCCCACTCTAAGGAAGAGTAACCTTCCTTAAGATGGCTAATCCAACCTAGCAACACAGCCCAAGGGAAGTAAAGATCATATCTAAATGGAATTAGTGAGTTTAAGCTGATTATTTTAAAGAAGCTTGTGTGAGTGGGAAAAATAAGACTGCAAGAAGCAACATATACATAGACATGTATTGTGTTCTCCTACACTACATGATTTCCATAATGAATTTCAATAGTGCCAAAACAATTCTTACATCTGGGACAGGAAAGAAGATAAATTTAGAATACTGAAAATATTCAGTGCTCTTCAACCTGTTCTCAAATTAGATAAGATCATGGAAGACCAGCAATGAGATTCGGCCCTCTACATTTTTGTTATTTTCTAGACAAACACGGCTTTCCATTATAAAATGCTCTCAATCACCAACAGAGAATTTACTGTAATTATTTTAAATTATTATAAAAATTATTAAGAAATTATTTCATTACTAAAAGATACTGCACATTCCTCAGGACTTAAAACATCAGTATTCTATGCCAAAATATGGTAGCATATCCCAATTATTTACTTGTGAATAAAGAAGTGATTTTGAGTCATTCTTGTACACTTCTGCTGATAAATTGCTTTGTAGAGAGACCTTAAAGGTAATCTAATTCCAGAATCCCTGCCACGGGCAGGTATGCCACCCACTAGATCAGGCTGGTCAAAGCCCCATCAGCCTGGCCTCAAACACTTCCAGTGATGGGGCATCCACAACTTGTCTAGGAAATCTGTTCTAGTGCCTCACCAACCTCACAGTAAGGAGAGTCTTAACATCTAATTTAAATCTCTTTAAGTTTAAAACCATCAACCCTTGTCTTATCACTGTATGTTCACATAAAAATGGCTCTCCTTCTTTTTTGTAAGCTCCCTTCAGATACTGGAAGGCAACACTAAAGTTTCCCCAGAGCCAAGACTGTTCTATTCTCCAGGCTGAACAACTCCAACTCCCTGAGCCTGTCTTCATAGGAGAGGTGCTTCAGTCCTCTGATCACCTATGTGGACCTACTCTGGACCTCCTCTAATAGGTCCACGTCTCCTTGCCCAAGTCCTTGGTTATCATCCCACAAAAAGAATACAAAGACAGCATAAATGCTGCATGAATATCTGAATTTTGCAAAGCAGTCTCACGGATTTATTTCAACAGCTTAATTATAACATAACAGTAGCTTACTGGGGTGGGTCAGACTGAGGTCAGATTGAGTATGTGTCAACAAATGTATTTTAAACCATTTCAGGGGATTAATTTTAAAACAAAGTGAGCATCATAAATTTTAAATAACACTAACCAGTGTAAGGTCAGGTTTCACAGTCAAATAGAAATCTTTCGGCACTCACACACAGGAAAATTTTTAAAATCACCATAATTAATTCAGTTCTTACGAGGATGCACATTAAAATGAAGAGCTGTCACTGTCCTAAAAAATACAACAAATCGAATGTATTTACATCAAATGGGAAAATAGGGTTACCTGTAAAAAATAGGTGACCTGAAAAAATAGGTGACCTGTCAGTGATTCAAAACTTGCTCAAGACTGAACTCAGCAAACCACTTTAGTACATACCCAGGATTTAACAAGAGCACTACTGAAATCCATTCCTACTCCTGAAATCAACATCTTAGAATAGGCAACCAGTGCCTGGCCAGGTGTGCCATACATGGGGACCTCCAACTGACTGCCTGCAGGATCTCAAGTGGGCTTTTGGACCGCAACAAGCCCCAGCAGACTATGGGGAGCAGCAGGGGTACACGCAGAGCTGGAGCAACCATACCTCCAGCCAGGGATGGAAATGTGGTATGTGTCAATAGGGATTGTTTAGAAGTTTGTCAGTCATACCAATAATGAAAGGCTAAGGATGGACAAAAATGAGCAAACCTTAGAAGCAAACAATACTTACGGAAGAACAAGCCTCATGCTCAAGAATGTACCCTCTAAAAATACATGAAAGAATGAATTGGCAGTAAGCTAATTCAGTAGTAGCTTACTGCCAAGTAAGCTACTACTTGTTCAGAGTGTAGTTCAGAGTTCCTGTTCTGTAATTTTGCACCCCACTCGATGGATTGTTCACAAAGCTAACAGAGAGAATAAACGAATAGAAAAGGGGAAGGATGCTGAAAGGAACATCAACGACAAAATGCAAATAAATGGCTGATCACCAGCCTAACAAGCACAGATGTGAGAGGTCAAGAGACCAAAAGAACTAAAAAAGAACAGCATAAGGAAGAAAGTAAGATTAAAGCATAGCTTGACAAAGTAGCTATTCAAGATAGAAAAAATAAAAATCCTAAAAATACGAAAGTCATCAGAAAACAGCAAAAATCAGACTTTATAAGTTGCAAAAATCTGAGAAACTAAAACAAAACCAGGACAAAGATAGCCTTTGGAAATTGACAGTTGCCATCAGATAGCAATAGAGTACAACTCACAACAACTCAGGGCCCTGATGTTAATTAAGAAATCATGGAATAACAGGAAAATTCCAAATGACTATTAAAAGCACACTGTTGCCCTTAGATAGGCAAATAGGACATCCTAGGTAACTACAAACAGATTAGCAGCTATTATATACAGGTAAAATAATTATCATTCTCTGATATTAACACATTGGAAACAAAGCCACCTAAGTTAAAGGAAAACCAACTTCTCGAAATGATCTTTGTTTTTTGGAGAAATTCACAAGTCAATTTGATAAAGTGAGTGTATAATGGAAGTTATTTATGCTATAGATATTGATAAATTTGAAAAATCTACAGTGACCTGGTGAATCAAGTGGTTCCACTAGCAGCAAAACTGATCTTGCTTGGCTTTACAAAGATTTCCATCCAATATCCTAGTAAAAAGCCCTTTTTTATGCCCCCCATTCACCATGTTCTCCCTTTCTAAGTGTCTCCCAGAATTCCTTGGGTTCCACTCCTTCCACAGATCTGGGCAAGCAGCTGGACACAAGTACATGCACCGGATGTCCATGAGAGTAAGTGCTATCAGACACACCACAGCCATAAGAGTCTTATAAAGGCACTTTGCTGCCCCTACTAAAGAAACTAGTTCAGCTTTCTCTAACAAGTTAAATTTTAACACAGGCTTCACTTGTTTGACAATAACAATTAAACAGTCACCAAGGGAAACCAAAGAAAAGAGGAAGGAGGATTAAGGGACAGTTAGATCAATGGACTCAAAATTGGTACACACGGCTAATATTTAGGTTAAAAATAAAGGCTACCAAGATGGCTTGTAGAAACTGTTGGGGTTTTAGCAGTTCTCCTTTTGTTTTTCTTTTTCTCTTAAAGAATGTTCCCCATACATGTTGCTACTGGACAAATTACTGAATCCTTAAGTGAGACAAAAGAACTGGCCACAGGGGGAGGGGTCCAGCTGTCCTCATTTACCTAGGGCTTTTTTTCTCATGTAGGGCGGAGATGCCATGAGATTTGAACTGGGAAAAAGGAGGCGGGTACAGCAGCCACCTCTCTTTGCTCTCCGGGCGTTCGGAGGAGAGAGAGAAGCTGCAGTCGCTGTAGGGAGAACTCGTCGTCACTGCAGGGCTCTGCTTTCTGTCACCTTCATTCTCCTGTGAGTGGAGCTTGCTGGTTGGAGCAGCCGTTTTACACTGGGACCCTATTTAACACCCTAATTCACTAAAAGAGGGACCTTTTCACCATCTGTTTGGGTGCCTCAGGGGAAAACCCCGGGATCCCAAGCCCATTTTTCCGTGTCCCGCTGGGAGCCGGGCCGTGGCTCCCTCCCCTTCCCCGCCCACCCGGCCCTTGTTCCTTTGCTGCTGCTTTGAGGCTTTGCTGCACTGTAGCCCCACACCCCCTGCCTGCCGAGATGTCGCAGGGTTCCCGCTGCAGCTCCAGAGTTTAATACCTTTCGCCTACCACCCGGGATTTTGGGTTCATCCCTGCTGTTCCAGCCTGCTGTTCCTGAGGGCACCAGGATCGGCTGCCCAGGGGGTTTGTGAGGCCTCTCTCCCATCCCTGCCCGGCCCGGCCCGGCCGCCATTGCCGCGCGCTCCCCGCGCTGGCTCCGGAGCGCCCCCTGCCGGCTTGGGGGAACCATCGCCCCCTGCCTGCGCTGCGGGAGCCGCCAGCGCCCCCTGCCGGCCGTGAGCGGCACCGCCCCGAGGGGAAAGGGCCGGACAGCCGGGAAGGGTCACTGGGCTCTGGGTCTGTTCGGTGCTGCTGCCATAATCATTGTTTTGTTTACCTTGTTATACATAAATATATATCTATATTAGTAAGGAACTGTTATTCCTATTCCTCATATCTTTGCCTGAAAGCCCGTTAATTTGAAAATTATAATAATTCAGAGGGAAGGGGGCTACATTTCCATTCCAAGGGAGGCTCCTGCCTTCCTTAGTAGACACCTGTCTTTCAAACCAAGACAGAAACAAAACTTAATTGAATGACTAATGAAGAAAAAACCTCCATTGAAGAGTTATAATTTAATTGTGTGATTTTTGATAAAGGACATAAAGAGCTATATTTCAAAGAATATGTACAGCAGAATTGAGAAAATACTTTGTGAAGGAGCAAGTTAGAATGATTGCCCAACTCAACACTGCAATCCAACGCAACATACTTATAAGAAATCTTTACTATGAGTGACAGCTGATAACTACATAGTGTCTCTGCACAGCACAGGTAAGGCTTAAAACACTCCACTAATTTATGGTGATATGTGTTTAAAAAAATTTAAAATTAGAAAACTGAGTAAAAAGGTATAAAAATTGCCATCAAGAACTCAATTATGAAAAAAAGTGAAACTTTTAAATTTTAATGTATTAATCAATGATAATAAATAATTTGATAGGGATATTTATTCAAGTATTGCCAAAAAATTGATAATCTAAGTTATCAAATTTTTTATTCATGGATATTCCTGAGCTCTTGAATGTGTGGGTTTGTTGTCTGAGTTTTTTTAGACTTTGGCATCCTTTTCATTTAATGTTAATCAGTATGGTTTCCCAAAATTGTATCATTGCATCTCTCCAGTCATCTAAAAATGCTGACATAAATTCTTCGTTAAAAAACCATTTCATTTCTTGATTCAATTATGGATAGTTAGATAAAAATTTGCAGAGCTTCACAAAGTAGAAGATGCAAACAGGAAAAAATGTTCCTCAAATATCAGAGTGAATGACCAATTCTGCAAATTTCATACAGGTTGTTTGTCCTGAAAGCTGCCTTTTGGTGAATACTGACTAAAAAACCCTGGAAATGAGCAGGACAGTAAAATGAAAAAAGTCAGGCATTTGTATGAGCTGTGTCCACTGCCTTACTGCCTCTTTTACCAGGGCAGACAAAAAAATGTCCAAGTGGAAGGATGCTAATGTCACTCTTCTTCATAATTTCAATTACACAAACACTATTATCCCATGACTGCAGGAAAATAAAACCTCCTTTAAATAATAATTTTCTATTCTGAATATAAAATATTTAAATTCACCACTCAAGATCTCCAGGATGTCCTCAAAGAGTTGGCAAGAGTCCATTACCTGAAGCGAGGAAAAACAATTTGCTATGAAAGAACAAAAAGCATGTAATGAGCCCCTTTCTCATTCTTCAGTTCCCTGAGATCCCATGTGAAACTCTCACTTGTCCACAATACTGAGGGAAGTTGTAACTGGTCTGTGCTTCAGTTGGCTGCTGACTGCTACTGCATGTGGATACAGAAATGCTGCTTGCAAGAACTTTTCTTGCTTCTCTCTTGTCCCGTGTGAAACTTTTCCCTCTCACAGAAGCTATCAGTAGTGTTATTGTAAACTAAGAACACCTGCGAAGTGTTTACCATATAGTAGGAAAATATTTTCACAATGGATGTTTTAGGGCTTAGCCAATCACCCCAGGTGGGGTGGATGATCTCTTGACCAATTAGGCTATGAAGTAAAAAATCTATAAAAGAGTTGTTAAATAATTTAATAAATCCCTGTTGCTGTACCATTCCTGCCTGCTGGATCTCTCTCCTCTCCCCTCTGCTGCTGCGGGACACACATCAATAACTGCAGTCATTAGCTTTAGAAATGCCTGGCTTCTCTCATGGGCATAGGAATCCTAGAACTGCGGAAGGAACAACAGCAGGTAAGCCAAGGAAATGTATCACCACTCCATTTACAGCTTTTAGAGTCTGCACAAGGAGAGAAGGCACGGCAACCTGAGTTTATGTGCAGATACTCCAAGATAACATCCATTAGCTTCACAGGGCTTCAGCCCTTTAGTGGAAAAGTCTTTCTTATCAAACAGCATAGTCAAGCATAATCTGAAATCCACCACTGGTCAGCAAAATGTAGGAAAAAAAAAAGAAAAAAAGGGCCAAGTGCTTTGGACTACATTCTGATAATCTGTCTTTCTACATTCACCTTTTCTTTCTGGTTTTTAAATTTATATGATATTTGCTGGGTTAGCCAAGTAAGTATGATGAACACATTCAGAACAGGCAGATTAGATAAATACAGCTGTTAGCAAAAAATTTAGTGAGCGGTTTATTGTATAGAATGCTTTTAGTCTGGAAGAATTTGCATTATGGCTTAATTTAAAACTGCATTTTCAAGCAGTTTCCCGTATTTATAATGAACCATTTAAAAAAGAAGACACAAATCCAATGAACATTGTGGCAGTTTTCAGTTCTGCTTTACCTGTACGCACACAAAGACAGCAACAACATAGTACAATATCTGAGCATGAGAATAATTTGAGAATAATAATAACATGGTCCAGAAAGAACTCTTGGTATATAATGAAGTGGAACATAATTGGATTTCAGACTTCTGTCACTTGATCAATTTGTAAAAGATCCAAATGAATCAAAAAGTCATCCATAAAATATAATGAAGACTTTAGAGCAGGAAAAAAGAGAAATGTCAATATTTCACTGACACAGTTGCAGCATTATCATTATCAGCACTCTCACTCTTCTCTTCATTAATCTTCTTCCTTGTAGAACGAAACACTTGGATTCCCCTATCTTACATCCATGCATGGTGACAGCTCTGTAAAGCCCTTGTGCCTGGCTGCCTGTATTTCCCCAACCATTTGCATTTTGTTTAAAAAGCTGTATTAGGAATTTGTAATGGACTTATTCAATAAAATATTATTATAAGCTAGTCATCATATCATTTGGACACATGACATTGTCATCTCATCCTTCTGGGCTTGTTTTACTGCCTTTTCATACTATAAATCCCCAGTTGGGATTCCAGGAATGTTCCCAGAGTGTCAGAAGAGACTGACACCAAAGGAATCTCTTACCCATTAAGATTTTTCTTGGATCAACATTAACTAGCCTCATGGTATTTGTATAATCCAACATTCAACTGAAAGCACTTTAAAGGGCAATACCCTTTCATGATCCCTCATCTGACCAGTGCTCAAAGTTTGGAAACTACTGCTGCAAGTAACACAGTTGGAGCTTTCCCTTCAGTACCACCCTGCAGCGGAGCACCACTCTGCACAAATTACACTGCAGTGATAGTCCAACTGGATGGCATTATCTACATGTTTAAAAATTATATCCTATACTGAAAAGGAATTATTTTGTCATATATATGGAAGAGCTCACTAAAATAGTCAAATACACTGAGCTTGAGTGCCTCCATAAGTAAATAAACAAACAGATTCAAAGACTTAGAAATGTATTTTCATAGAAGTTATTTTGTTAGCAATATAGAAAGGAATTGTAAGAAAAAGTTATGTATAGATTGAAAAGAGCATAGTGTACTTCTTTGTAAAGTGTACTAAATCCAACCAAATCACTCTTCTACAAAAAAATATCACTAAGGATCTAAGAGACCATACTCAGTATTCAGATATAAGTCTAAAATGAAAAAACCCTTAAATCTGCAATACAGAGTTATGTTCTATGTCACAATACAATAGACAGATTATCACATACCAGCAGACTCTCTATTGTAGTAATGCACAAATAGTTAGTTTTGCATGGCACTGAATGATATTATTTCTGTATGAACCCTATCCCCTGCCCAGACCTCTCCCCAGATTAGCCCCTGCTCCTTTCTTAGCTATGCAGTCAAACCCGGCCCTCGTCAGCTCCCCCGCACCTCTCGGGTGATAAAAAAACCACAGAGAACCCCCCTCGGGGGGCTCTTTCCTGTCGGCGATGATCCAATAAACACCTACAAGAATCCTGCCCAGGAGAGAGCGTCCGAAATTCCTTTGTCTTTGTTCTTATACCTCCCCGTGCCCCCGGGGCTCAGCTAGCCGGATCCAGACCCCCCGGGAACGGAGGCAGTTATACTCTATACCACAATTTTTTTCTTACTGACTGCAGATACCAGTATTTTCAATGGTGTACTGTGTAATTAATGCAGCATTCTTCCAGTTAAGGTGAGAAACACTAATTATATTGGATTGTATCACAAACTTTGCATTTTTAAAGTGTTTTTCCATCCAAGGTTAAAAATCTAGCACCAGCACTAATAACACATAAACACAGTAATATAATGCTGCATATATAGAAAAAAAACATTACAGTGTGCTCACTGTACACCCTGCCAAAAAGCAAGATCAGTCTGTGTTTGTGTTTTACAGTAATGCATGAAGAAATTTCAGGATTATACTGCACTACAGTTCACAGAAATGCAAACATAACAGTTTCTGTTCTGGAAAACATACTACTGCAACACCATTAAAACTGGAAGAAAGAAAAATATCAATATATAATTATTACCAAGAATGTCTCCTAAATTATACTACCTCTCCCACATCAACTTTGTCATTACTGGAATGAGGACATGGAAAGCCTTTAATTTATTCATTCATATTACCAAATTAAAATTTACTGAATCAGAAAGCATGGTTTAAACATACTGCACCCCTACCAAAACAATAGTAGGTGAAAATGGTGATAGGGAGCCTGGAAAGCAACAGAGAAAGTTCAGCCATAATCTTTTAATGTCTTGTTCCACAGGAACAAAGGACTAAACATTAAAACTCATTGTAAAGTCTCACACTGTACTTCTACATTATACACCCCCTTCATCTCTACAAATTTTATATCAATAGTAAAAAATTACTTTAAAATTGTCCCTACACAGTCACAGCCTGAGCACTGCTATTCCCAGCATGTGAAAACATAAGTCTAGATAGGAGTGTGCAGTTTAACAGCTCCTCCACAGCAGTTTGCTCACTGTGGTGTACTATTATCCTCAAGTAAATAGAGTTATATTATGAAAAGAGATAAGCCAACAGACATTCATCACACTGCAGATTGATGATGTGACAGAGTTACTCTGGAATAAATGACCCATTTTAAATGCACACACTCTTTGTACCTTTGAGATAAAAAAAAAAGAAGTATATTCAGTGGTAAACAGCTGGTTGCATAATAACAGTTAATATTTCCAGTAGGAAATAATAGGGAAAGCAGTATTCAGACATTCACCGTTACACATCAGAAACAACCAGTGCTACTGTTCTCAAATATCATTTCATCGTTTTATCATTCCAGAGGTAACTACCCTTTGCAAAAGACTCAGTGCCATACTAGGCACTATTTTAAAATAATTTATTTATAAACCAGCTCTGTTTATATTTGGTATCTTCATTAACCATAATTAACAGCCCTATTTTCAACATAGGTGTGAATGCAGATGTGTACACTCCATGAAGCACCTCTCCCACAATACAAGTTCATTCAGCCTCCAAAAACCTACATAACTCAGACAGAAATTCATTATTCAGCATTTGCTGGATTCACCAACAAGTTATCTAATTTAGACCTAATAATGTGAGGCTCTAACATCCTAATTAGCATCAGTGAGAAGCTGATTGACAGAAGAGAATGAAAGCAGAAGTGGAGCAGCCTGAAGGATGGGGGAAATGAGCACGTTCCAAGGTCAAGAGAGTAGCTCAAACTTGTACGGGAGTATCTCCTACACACAATAGAGTTGTAAAGAGGTTCTGCACAAGAAATTTATAAAAAGCATGTCTAACTGTAAAGCTTTAAAAATTATTTTTGTTTTCTTAGTAACAGCATAAAACATGCAGAGGTTTTTCTGAATAATTCTCCCTTTGCATGCTCAAATGAACTAAGAAGCAGCTTTAATTTTATTTCTGGTAACTGAGTATTGCAGACCTTCATAAAAGATAAACCTCATAATACAAACATGAAGTTTAACTTCAAAGAACAGTCTTAAAATTCCTTGCATTTCACCAGCCAATCAATACATCTTCACAATCCTTGAAAGATACAACGTAGAGAACCTTTGTTGAGCGTACACTGAGGGCTAAGGATCCCACATGTGACAAGCAGTTTACCTGTTTAAATTTATAGAAATATTAGATTTTGAATTTTTTTTTCACTTTTGCTGTGTAAAATTGGTACCAATACTGTCAACAGTGATATATTTACTGAGTCACAATCTTGCTTTTAGTATGAATTTTGCTGGACTTAAGATTTTGACATTGCAGAAGGGGGAAAGGGGGAGCTGTTTGGTTTTAGGTTTATTTGCTATAAACGGATCAGTTTGTTTTGATGTTCATGTTACAGGAGACACCTAAAAAGTACTTATTGAGTTCTGTGTGTCATCTCCCCTCCCCTCCCCTACCCCCCAGTTAGGCATTGATTTTCAGTAAATTGCAAATCCCTATCATATAAAAATCAGTATTGCAGATATTGCAAAGGTGAATATGCAAAGGCTTGTAAAGTCACAGGCTATCCTCAATTAAAAAAAAAAATTAAAATGCTGATTCTAGATGGAGTCATTTGATGTAGCAGATGTCTGTTATGGCATTTCTGAATGAACCAGAAAGTACTTGAATTTTTTCAAGATCACCTAGTGCTAATATATAAATATATCTATATTTAATTACATATAGTTATGTATATAAATAAATGCATAAACCCAACAGAATATCTTTCCTGAAGAAACTAAAGTGGATTAGAGAAAAATTTAGACCAGACTGGGATCTTTCTAAATGCTTAGGTGAGGGAGACCTCTTTTCCTTCTGAGATTCACAACATGTTGCATTCAAATAAAGATACACCATAGAAGTGAAACGGAAACCCTTGAAAAAGGCAGGTTTAAGCCAACTAAATCTTCTGGAAGTTGTGATGCCAAAAGCATCAAAAGCAAGTTTTCAATGTCTCTCCCTGAAGCTGGTATCTTACAAATTGCCCTAGTCTTTTCATCCTTGCAAAACAGAATTGTACTAACTCTATATCCTGATTTACATCCTTTCAGAAAGAAGAGTAGGCCCTGCACAAAGCAAAGTTGAATTATGCCTTCAGAGTATGTTGTCACTCACATTTAACTGAATCTCATTTTTTAAAAATTAATTACTTCTTTATACACTTAATACACCTAATTTGTTGTTCTTTATTGGTAAGACAGATGAAGAGAATTAATTTTGTGTATTAATATTTGTATTTCTTGTGATCCCCAGTCTCTGGTTCTGTGCTATTAAGGGGAGACTGGAAAATACAGATCAATTCAAGATGCAGCTGAGGGCACTACAAGTGTAGTATACTTCAGAAACTCAACTCCATTTAGCATGGTTATGAAGTTTCCCTCTAAAGCAGACAATATAATGGGAACCATGGCAACTGTTCAACTATGGTAAAAGAGGCAAGAGCATGAACTATAAATATTCAAATTGCATGCAGCTTATAATTTTGCTTTTAAATACATAACGAATAAAGAACTATTTAACTTTATACAAAGTATGTTTTTTTTGTAATTTCCACTGATGCTGAAGTCTTAAAGTTTTCAAAAGCTTCTGAGGCAGACACAACAGCCACAGAACAATGAAGAGGTGGCAGGCAAGTTAAGAAAGTCTTAACCATGAGTCATACTAAACATGTTTTATAAATTAGGTTCTTATCCTATTAACACCACAT
>VYZQ01017841.1:39144-66321 GCA_013400655.1 Mystacornis crossleyi
TAATTTAACGAAAGCTTACACATATACTGCCTCAAACCCTTTAACACATAAACTGTCATTGAAACAAACTTTTAATTTATAGTGTAATAATTCCACACCATAACAATGAAAAGTGTTTGTCTTTACATTGATTTTCCCTTCAAAAAAACACTAAAAATAACAGATACAGTAACTTCTGTAGTTGCATGACTGACTTATAAAAAGTTCCTGGATTAGTTCTGAACAAAAATTAACAAAGTCAGTTTTGCCAAAAAATGTATTACTTTCTATAATTACTCCTTCATGAAGTCATGGCTATTGAGCTGGTAATGAACTGAGGCAGCACCTTCTCCAGTTCTGGGCTTGTTATGAAATTAATGCATGTGAGAACAGTCTCTACTCCTTAAACTGAAGTGTTGTATTACTCAGTTACAGAAACAATACTTCAGAATACCAAACTTCAGATCATCCACACCAAACAGCACACAGCAAACCCCACCAGTCTCATTCTGAAATCTCTCTTCAACTTCCAGTGATAAAATACAGAGCATCCATTTGGCATAGCACAATTTCTACATGTAGTTCCAGTCTCTGCATCTCAGAGAAGACACAGTAGAGTTAAAAGTGTACTGCCAAGGAGTGGAGCAGCTGCCCTTCACAGAATTAAAGGAATTTGGAACTCTCAAAAGTAAAAGCCTGCAGAGAATACAACCGAGTTTTATAAGATTGTAACAGCAGTGGGTTAAGGTGAAAACCAAAGTGATTTCGACAAAGCTCTGTGCAACAGCAAAACACAGCATCAACTAGGTAAGTTTGAAACCAAACAAAAATACCTAATTTAGTGAACTTGGGAAATCTGTCATCACAAGGGTTCTCCAGGCTGACAGCATTATCTGCATTATTAGTATTATCACTGAAAATAGAAATCAGATACAATAAACAAAAACAGTTTCCAGAGTTAGAATATGGTTTAGCATCTTGCACTGTCACCACCAGAAACAGACTGTTGGGGTCAGACTGCGGCTCTGACCTCAGTAAGAACCTGCTTCTGTTTGAATTTTTAATTTCTGTTTTCTTATCCTGCATTTGAAGTATACTTAGAGGTACTGTAAATCCTGACCACACAAAGATCAGTCCCCCATCCTTGACTTCTGGCCTTCTTTGCAGGAAGACTGCTAGAAAAGCCTGACAGATTAATTTTACTACAATATTTAAGAAGTGAGCAGCATTATATGAAAGGCTTCATTCTATTATGCAGCTCACAATAAAGAAACTGGCAGCTTATCTGCATCAACCTTAGCCCAGAAATATCACCACAGTACTGTAGAGATGCTCTTTGTGACATCCAGACAAATGATGTTCTAACTTGAATTTAGGCACAGCTAACTTCAATTGTCAGCATTGTTATGTCAGCTCCTACAAACAATTTTCACAGGATTCATTCAACCAAATGTGTGACAACTCTGTGCAGCAGAGGTTAAAGCCTGTAAGAAACAGATCTGCTTCTACACACATTCATATCATCTACAGCTTATGTTCCCTCACACAGAGACCTATGTATCTAATCTTGATCCTCAATCTGTTCTCCAGGCTGTTTCATCAGATTACTTTTTAGTCTTAGGAGAGTGTTCCATCTAGGGTTTTATCTTAGGGCAGTACTGCAAAAGAAAACAGAAAGTCTGCTTCTCATTGAAAACTTTGCGAAGACAAAGGCTTGAGAAAGCTCATGTAGTCACTACACTCCTAATTCCTTCCAAAAAAATATAAGCTTATGACATCCAAAAGCCTTCTTTACAGTGGGAAGGAGCAAAAAGTGCCAGTTTCATTGCTGTGGGATGGACAGAATCAAATTTTGATTGGATTGACACAACAAAGCTAAAGCAAGAAAGTAAAATATTTGGAAGAAATTATAAAAAATACTCCTTGTGCTCCCAACTATTCCAGTATGGAAAATGGTTCCATTAAAAACATTTGACTTCATATTTATTATTATTCTGGAAATGCCAAATAAAACTCCATGAAAGCGAACTAAACTAAGCAAGTTTCAAAGACTCCTTTGAGGGAGGACAAAAAAAAAAAAACAAAAAAAAAAAACAGACAAAACCAAACAACAACAAAACAAAAACAAAAAGCCCAAACAAAACCGACCAAAACCCACAACAAACAAACATACAAAATAACCCACCCCAACCAGTAATTCAAGAGAATTACAAACATTCAAAAGTGTCCTCCACAGGGAAGAACATAAGTTTTCAACCCATTATTAGTATGCTATATAAAATTTTTGCGGTATTCAATTTTCTCCAATAGTCCATTTGTGGAAGAAATATCTCTGCAGATCAAAGATGACTTTCTATGTGAAAGGGTTCTGATCTTCTGCATGACAACATCAGAAAAAGAACAGAGTCAATAACAAAAATAAAGACAGCTTTTGCTAGTGTATTACTGATTTAGGACTGCTGTGTGACAGAGCCAATGAATACGAATTCACTACTTTTCAACTGTCCATCCCTTCTCTAAAATGAATTTTTATCATTTCAGTTTGTGTTTATGGTATACAGTGCAATATTTTTCAGATAGATGTAAGATGTTTACATGATTTTTGTTCCTATTTGTAGTACAATTCACAAAGCTTCCACAGTAAATCCAGTTTGTAGCAATTAAGTAATTGTGAAGATTATTTCTTCTTTTTTTCAGAAACTCAGAATTCTGAGAATGTTCAGAGCACAGATTACATTCCTTCCTCAGCAAATATTCCAGCCCTTGAGGATACTGTTTGCATTTCCACTGCTCCATTGAAACAGTAAACATTTCACACGGTCACTTTATTCTCCCCAAAGTTTGCTCTGACAGGTTGCATACTGTGTGTCCCACGCATTATGTGTATTATCCTCCTAAAAGCATATTTATGATATCATTAACTCTGAGTAACATACCAATTCCATTATTCTTTTCTGATTACTGTTAAGTGCACTATGTGCAACGTGTATAATAAATGTAGCTATAAAATACTGATGGTACAAGGAATTATACTAGCATTCAATCTGTATTACCAAGAAGCAATACTATATTCCCTCACTGAACTAACTATGGGCTATGATAAAGGCCACTAGGAGTGAAGCAGAGATTAAACCTCAAGATGAAGCAAAAAAATTTAGCAGAAAGAGATGTTTCTGCAGATACCTATTCTGGCTCAATACTGTAATTTCACAGTGAATACACCAGATGATACTAGCATGCCCATAACAAAGATCCTTGTATCATACTTCATAACAAATATTTTCCACAACATCTGACATCATAAAAAATGCGAATTATACCATGTAGAAATTGCCTGCAAGGATTTCCATCCCTCTTGCAAGTAAGCTATTATTAAGCAAACCACTGCCACTTGATACCTCTTCAGTTGAAACTTATGTGATTGTATCTCTTTTCCAGTCCTTATCACACACAAATCTACCAAAAACACACAGACATGATCAAAACTGCAGACAAGTTAAAAAATCCTATATGTCTTTCATGGTATAAAACACCCTATGTTAACTAACATCACAACAATACACCATGTAGCTGTTAGGAGATACATGGAACACAGGCATGAGTACATATATGCTATCCTTCAACTACAGAATGTGACAAAACAAAACTTAAATGATCTCACAAAAACTGCTTTTTTTTTTTTCAATATATAGACTGCATTGCACGCAAAGCAGGCATCTAGGATGCTACTAAGGCATATCACCTCTGTACATATAACCTCTGTTCTAAACCAGCAGCTTTTCCGACTTTTTAAAATATCTAATTATCATTTTGTCTCTTTTTCTAAAGTTCTCTCCCTCCTTGCTGTATTTTCCATTTCTCCCCCATGCCCTGACAAGCTGTCACTGTCTCCACTGAACACCTTTTCAACGTCTTTGACTATTTGTTATATATTATGTCACTGCATAGTCCTTCTATCTGAGTCCAGGTTCACCTGGCTTACAGAGGAATTATCACAAATACTTGCCCTACTCTTAATATCTTTAAGTAGCAACACAGAAGATGCTTGTAAAATAAGCCCATGCTGGCTAGTCCTGCCAGTCATCCAGATTTACATAAACCCATGGCCATATATGAATACATACCTATAATATAGTGAATTTAGTGAAGACAAATGTGACTTCATAATATCAAGTTCAACTGTTTATCAGAACATTTCCTAGTACTCCAAGACTTGATTTTTGAGAAAAAATAGATTATGACGATACCTAACTTGAAATCTGTTTAGACCATATAACAGCACACAAAACCAACTACTTTAAGTCAGTTGATCTATGGCAGAAAGGACATGATGCAAATTTAAAAATGATCAGCCATGCAAATATTAAAGGTAATTATACAAAACTGCTGTGCAAATTATTTGGACTTCTCTAACACACTGACTTTTACAAGGACTTGGCCCAAAAAATACCCTTAAGAAAAGCTGAAACATTTTCCCATCAGGTTTCTTTCATCATAAATGCTTTCTCATTTTCTAAGAATATTTTGTTTCTCAGTCTTTGATAGAAGTGCCTAAAGGAATCTGGAGAGAAAAAGGATAGACTAGACGGAATATTGCGAGAACTTTTTTTAACAAGTCTTTCCATAAGGTTTCATTAATAGATAAGTAAGTTACAATTTATGAATACATCCTAAAATTATGATCATACCCTTCATAAATTAATTATAATGTTAACACACAAGGCAGACAGAATCAACACTTGGAATGAACATGGTAGTACTGTGTCCTATGCAAGTGCAGGATGGTGAAAAAGTAACATGAATATACACTCACTTTAAAAGCACTCTTTCCAAGCACTGCAATGCTTGGTAAACAAGACTTCAAGATTTAATTAAACCTTGTTTGGTGGCAAAGGCAATATAAGAATCTAAACCAGCTCTCCAATCACCCAATTTGCAGTTACTTCAAGGCAACTCTCTATAGGGCCAGGTTGTAAATTAGCTTAATTAAAGGAACTGGTCAGCAAAACTCACTTTCATCTTAGTTCCAAATAAAACAATTAGAAACTACACTCTCATGCTCAGAGTCTCCTTAATTTTTATGTCTAGGCTCATTCCTCCACAGTTTTGCTCAAGTTAAACCAAGATTGAGCTGCTGCCTTGGAATTTTTTCAAGCATCTCATTGCACAGCCAAATTACCTGCTGTCCTTTTCCAGAGAGCAAGAAATTAACTACAGACACCCCAAACAGAAGAAAATTGAGATCATGAAGCATTTAGAGATTGGGGGGGGGGGCGGGGAAATTCCTTTTTTTTTTCCTTGGTCTGCAATTCCACGTACTATTTGACTTTAATATAATGGTGTGCTTTATTACAGTTTATATCTTGGATTTTTTTTCTTTTTTGAATTCCTAAAACTAATTTTACTTCGCTGCAAAGAATTCAGCGCCTCTGTGATCAGTAATTGAACATTTCTGAGCTGTTTATAGCTCTGGGATACGTGTGTCATCTTCTGTGCTCGCAACTTAATTACTTTGCTGTCACTGTACGCCTCTGGTCCTCTGAGATACACCTTTCTCTGATGGTCATAGCTCATCCTACATGGAATTTGCAACATATTACACTATCAGTCATAGAAGTGCATGAGATTCTGTGGGAAAAAATGGCTTTTCTGTACACAATCCTACAATACTAAAAACAGGTAAGGGAACAATTTCTTGTCACTACACAACTGCTATTACAGTTGAAGAAGCTGTAACAGAGCCCCAGGTAAGCCTAAGAAAAGTGCAAAGTATGCCTAACAAGCCTTGACAAGCTAAGGTAAGACAAGCTTTTAGTCACTGACAGCCAATGAAAATATTTCTTGTGATGTAGGTGTGAGCCTGCTACCTGAACAGGGCTCCTGGTTTGGAACCAGAAGCTGTGGGACTGCAAATAGCTGGAATGCAGGCAGTGCAAACACAGAAAATAACCCCATAGATTTTCAGAAATCCTGCTGGGCCAAAATCTCTCCTACCCACTTCTAACACTGGAGCTCTGTTAGACAGAGCTGTACTTAGCTGGATGCACACCAACCCCTGGCCACTGGGTGCAGATCTATTTTTTTCAGCCAGCGTTCAAAGCTTGGCAGCTATTCTGCCTGCAACACAAACCCCAGAGCACTTCCAGCAACCACTTCCAACTTGAATCTCCAGTAACAACCAGATTTACACATCAGGTTCACTTTTTGGTTTCACCACTTAAGGTGGGAATATTTCTGTAATCAAGGTTCTCTTTCTACACCCTCTTTACCACCTGTGTCTTCTGAACTAATTCACCTTTTAGCCAAGTATCCATTTGTGAGTAAATCAGCCACATCAAATGTGATAAAATATTTCTTGCCAAAGAGACAGGACATCACTTACTAATAACACTAATTCATTCCAAAATCCTATTGGAAATGTCTGACAACAGGCAAGACTCCTGGGAAAAAGAAATCAGTAATAAGAGATTAATATCTCTACTATTTATTTGAAATAAAGTAATACAAGAATACCCTTCTTTGCTTTCAACCACTTACGTGGAAAAAATTATAAAATACATATTTTGTAACCAGAACTTGACAACTAGAATGGCAAATTTCAAGTGAAGATGGACACCTACGTATTCCTCTAAATCCAGAAATATCCAGAATTTAATTTCTCTGCACTGTCTCTGATGAGTATAAATAGTGTTTGCTGTATGGATTTTGGCCCTCTTATTTTTTTTAGTCATTCAATTAAAGGAGCAATGTACCCTTTTATTTAAAAAAAAAACTCATTTGAACAAGGAATAAGGGATTCATCAGAAACCTAGTTCTACACAGAGAAAATAGGCCAAAATCTCATTAATTCACTGAGAGGTAGGTCTGCAAGGAAAGAAAAATCATCTTTTAAAAAGACATTATTGTTCTCAGTCATTTAAATATGCACATTTTACTTTTAAAGCAGTCATATTTTGTCTTCAAAGAAAATCAAAGTAACAAAAATATCTAGTTCCATATACCTGAATAATTTTTTTAATACTCAAGAGAGCCAGCTAATATACTTGTGAAACTAAAACATATATATGTTTATAAACTTTCAAGCAATCAATTACTAGATCAGCAATCACACACATAAGCAGGTGCTAAATGAACCATATTTCCACATGAAAATACTGTGCAAGAAAAAAATTTTTAAAGGCTGCTCTTAATACAGCAGCTTTTCATATAATTTAATTTTATCTGTCAGAACCATGCAAGTTGCCAAGGATTAAATTTTTCCTTCAGCATAAAATGAAATGTATTTTACTGAATGCCTGAAGCCTTTCTATATTTATCTGTTATTCAGAGGAGTTATTGCTCAGTAGTCAGTGGTATACACCATTGCATATGTAAGTCAAAAGTGGGTTCTGAGAGGGTGCACAGTCCATGACTTTGGATAAGATATAGCAGAATCTCTGAAAAAAGACACATTCTTTTAAGAAGCAAATGTTTTCACTATTAGAAATGTATTCCTCCAGATGATCAAATGACCTCATAACCCTCTGCAGTAGCACAGGAGACCTTCCCACTCTCAGTTCCCCTGCCCAGTATTAGAATAAAGTACTGCACACCAGTAGATATGGATTCCACAATGCACATACAGATAGTTCCTTGAGATTTCAAGACTATTTAGAATTTGCTGTGTCCCAAAACCAATTTCCTATTAAAAGACTTTTTTTTTCCCACCCAATTAGATTTGCTTTTTCATTGTTTTCTATTCTAGTTCTGGGATTTTGTTGATGTAAACAGAAGCCATAACTTGACTACCCTGCCCATACACACTCAATCATTAAATAAATGAGTCTCTTCCTAATGCCTCCTCTTTACCTGTCTGCTCTTTAAGTCTACATGTTACTGGTTTGGTAAATGGATTCTTCAGTTTTTGCAGTTTTCTAAGCAAGTAAAGGATATTTTGCTCAAAATATAAATTGCCAGTGACCAAGAGACAAAGCAAATTATATTTAAGAATGTTATTTATTCACCCCTGCCCACATGTAATTGCATCATGTTTCCATAGGTGGCCTTTCTGAAACTTAAAGCTCTATAATGCCTCACCCATAAATTCCTGTTACCGCTCAGGCAGTAGCAACCAAGGGAAAGTCAGACCAGGCCACTAGCAATTTTAAAAAATAGTGAAATGAGTTTATTTTCCACTGGAAACATTGTAAGCCTCTATAAGTTGGCTCTGATGTAAGACCATCTGGGAATACATGTCTTAGAAGGAGAATGACCATGCTGGGCCCACTCCTTCCCATGGGAGGCTCCTGAGCAATAGGCTGAACTGAGTGACCACATGGCTGGAGCCTGGCTGATCCACTCCAGAGTTAAGACACAGGACTCATTTTTTTATTGTGTCAATAAAAAGCTCTGGAGGTGCCCTGTATGATGTTGAGCTTTAAGTGGGAGAGTATCCAGCATCAAGTCACCAATTCACATGTTGCTTTGTCTAGCTAAGTCTTGAAAATCATTCCTGGAAAGGGGTTTTATAGCCTTTAAACAGCCTGCTCTCATGGTGCAGCACCCCATCCTCCAGTGGAAATTTTCTTACCTACTCCTAAGCCAAACAACCCAAGATGCATCTTGCACCCTTGTTATAATACCTGGTAGTACTGAGGTGATTTTGTCTCCATCAACTTTGTAATGGCTCCTCAAATACTTGGAGGCAGCTACAAGATCACCATATTGCTCCATCTTCACCAATGTTTAGAAGTACAAGAGCAACACAAACGATGTTTTTCGGGAACCTGAATTTAGACCCTTCAGATACTGCCTGCTCTAGAACCTAGGAACATGTAAGTTTTTTTAAAAGGTTTGGAAACTTCTACACCAAATCTAGTAGCCAAAGTTAGCAAAGAAAGGAAGGTATGTATCTTTTACAGCAAGGCTGCACAGTCTTGGAAGAGATTCACACCAGAGCCACGTGAAAGTATGAGGGCAAACAGCAGAGTAACTGACAGCAAATGGTTTTAATTACTGGACAGTTGAACAAATTACCACAACAATTTTCTCCAGCCACACAGGCTGCGTCACCTTGGTGAGCAACCCTCTCCACATTGCTGAAGCTTTTGCCGGTTTCGGATACCTTGCAAAGCCTTCCCCGGAGATCCCCTACAGAGATGCAACTCTGCACTGCAGCTAGAGTAAGGTTGTACGTAACAAACTGCAAAACCTTCAAGCAGTCTTTTCCACTGGACTCACTGGAAGAATTTCTGAAGTAAAAAAGAGTAAATAAATTTTAAAAATCATCGTTTGAAATAAACAGACTTTGTATTAAAAAATTCTGACTATAAACTTTGCAGAAAAGCTTACCAAAGAGTATAAAAGTACACAGTTTAACTGGTAACTGTAGCAGATGTATCTAAAGCATAGCTGTAATTTTTCTTTTTTGGAGGGAGAGGACACTTCTGCCAAGGCATCAACAAAAAACTCAGAACATGTTGGCACATACTTCAGGGTCTTTCTCACACAGTGAGGTAAAATTAATTACTGTAATATAATTAACACCCTAAAAACTCAGGACCAAATTATAATTTCTGTTGAAAACACTATTTAATAAGAGATTAAAAATTCCAAATCTGAGCTGACATTATGTAATTCAAATTTATACAGGATTAACTATAGAGCATGTTGTAATGGGTTGAACCTGCGTGATTGACAAGTTTCCGAGCCAATCGCTTTTGCAGTTTTGCATATAAAAATCCCAGGCAGGGTGGGAATTTCCTNAACTCATCCTTAAAAAATTAAAACCCCATTTTCTCCTATGGCCCGTGATTTTTGCAGTATGGGAAAAATGCGAAAAATTCATGGAAAAGATACCTTTCTTCACTTCAACAGATTATTCTTCGGGTAGGACTGTTGGTTTGTGAAAACTCTGTGGCACAATAGAAGAAACCTCTTTTCCTAAAGCATAAATAGACCCTTAAAAAGTACAACTCTGACCAAAATACCATGTTCTTGTTTTGTTTGCACTTGTGAAAGGTTTATCGTAAAGAGAAAAAAAAACACTGGGAAACAAAAAGTGTTTTAAAGGTTTGCTTTAATTTCTTATCAATCTTTTTTTTTATTCTATTAATAATAAACCTTCTGTTATATTACAACTGCTTAAGTGTGAACCTTGTCTGCCCCGAAATTTCTTTACATTTTCCTCAATTAATGCATATTGCACTTATACACATAATTAGATTTTGTGTGTTTGGCATTTAAAGCAGCGTCAAACCATGACACATGTACAGACACGTTTGAGAAAGGTATTTTTCTTAAGTTTTATTTGATGTTCTCTTTTTCCTGCAAAGGCTATTTACATGGCAAAGAATTGTATGTAGCTAAATCTAGAAACACCAGATAAAAGTGGAATCTTTATAGCACAAATTCTGATATTTGTTATTCTAGGACATTTTGCTACTCCTAGTAGGAGGGAGGTGATCCTACAGTCATCTCTTCTTTGGTAAGAAACTTCCTGAAGGAGGAGGGAGTAAAGGTTAGCCGGCAATTAGTTCTACTTGTTCTTATCTTTTGCATCCCCACTAGTCAATTTCCCTACACAGTATTAGAACAGATTTATTAAATTAGTATTCTTTCACATCCTTCGTGCTGACCAGACATTTTTAAATTATAGCAACTTAACTGAAATTCATAAGAAGTAGGATTCAGATATTCTACTGAAAATAATCCAAATTCATTTGTAAAGAAACAAATAGATTAAGAACTGACATAATCATAATACATTACTTTTACTATCTAATTAGAAATATAATAAAGATAATTTTTGTTCTGTTGTATTAGTGTATTTTTACTGACTTCACTGGAATGCAGAAATAAAATTTGGGGTCACTAACATTGTAAGATATCTCTGAGAAAAAGTAGACATGAAATTACATTTCTCTGAAAACATAAATTGGATAAATCCTCTCATTTTAATTCACTGCCTGACTCTTGTTGCCAAAAAGAACAATATTCATGTGATGAGATTTTAGAGCATCATAAGGGACACTGGATAGGCAAGACAATTGTTGTAGATGAGAGGTGGTACCCTTCCCCTCTAAGAAGAACTATTTCAAGGGGGTTTTTAGCATTGTCTAGTTTACTACTAAGTAAAGTAGTTAGCATTGTCTAGTTTACTACTTACATAAAGCCTGCAAAGATCAACACTACCAATCACTGCATTCATCACAGTAATTAACTGATGCAGTTATTCAGTCAAAACCTCTCAAACCAAACATCACTTTTCCTTAAGATTGCAAAAAAAACATAACAAGCATGTTCTGGGTACTTGAATTTAGCTTCTTTAGATTCTTAAATGCATTCAGTAATCTATGGAATTCAGAATATGAGTCGTTTATATTGAGTTAAGCATATATTCCAATACTATTATTTCCCGAATAGCGTAATTCTCCTGTGATTTCTATTCCATGGTATGTTTTGTGGAAACAAAGAAATAAATCTAAGAGATGCTACCGCTTCTCCAGAAATACAAGGTAGCCCCAGGATAAGGCATTCTAGCATGAATGCAGAACCCTCTGCAAGCACCATGTGCATGCTTCTAAAGACAAAAGAGGCACACTTTTTTCCTCTGCTGCTGGACTGTGGGATGCTGTGGTAAAGATTAAGATTGGAGCAAATTAAGGCATCCAAGTATTTTCTGTTTGAACCCAATAGTCCTCTACCAGTTAAGATAATCATATAAACATTTTGGACAACTACCCCAGAGAGAAAGGCTAGTGTCAAATAGCCAGCAGCACTCTCAGGGTAGGCTACAATATTTTTAATAATTGTTTTCTTATGAAAACAAATGCACCAGCACTTCAAATTCCCTTCCTAGATTTCTGGCTGTTAAATTGAAAATTTTAATATGATCAGAAAAACATCACCCTTGTGTATCAACAAAATATGCTTAGCACAGAAATAGGCCTTTACATTCTGCAAATATTTTCAATAAACAATATTACTAAAGATCAATTCAGAACCTACTGGGAAAATAAATATTATTTTAACAGTGTAATCAAAATTTTTAGTTGAATACAAAGGTTGCCAGAAGCCAATAATGTACATTTGTACTACTCTCACATACCCTTTAATGTCATACACCTTTTCTGTTCAGGAACACAAACACTGTAACTATGGGGAAAATCTATTTCTGCCATACTAATAAGATTCGTTATGTTCATTAGTGGTATCATACAAACACTAAATCAGGTTAAATATAAATATTACAGTACTGACATTTCATGAGAGCATAAACAGCAAAAGCTGTCAGGGACCTTCCCATTATTCCCACAACAAGCTCACAGACACGATGGGATAAAACACAAGTGAATTCAATGAAGCCACGATCATCCTCCATCACCAATGCCAATGGCAGGAACAGCTCATGTCCTGCCTGATGATCTATTTTACCCCTCAGAAGAAGAGGCATATACACCTGTTGTGTATTGGGAATGGCCTCTGTCCCAGTGAGCTTCCACAAGATGACATATGGAGAAAGCCGCATAGTCCACACCAAAACCAAGCCCAAGAACCCTACAGAAACCCTTGAGAGCAGAGGGCTGACCCACCTGACCAGAAGCATCCCGTGGGCCATTTCACCTTCCTGTAGCCAATGTTGTCAACAGCATAGAGAGGTGACACGCTGACAGAAACCACATGACATTCAAGCGTTTTGTTCAACAGCATTTGACAACATCCATACTTTATATATTTTTCCTCTATCACAGTAATAGCTTCTTTTCTATTTGTCAATCCATGTATTTTATACCATATTATATAACCCACATGCAACTCTTGAGGAAGGGAATTTTAAATCCGTATGATTACATCAACTTGCTTCCCCTGATGAAACTACATGGGTTACCTTTCATGTAAGGACAACAGCTTTGACAAGCAACACCTTCCATGCATGAAGCCGTGCTGGCTGTGACCACTGACTGCATTGTCTGTGAAAGTGTTCCAGTATCTCCCAGAATAATCTTCTTCATAATTTTACCAGCCACTGAAGTGAGACTGATAGGCCTGTAGTTTCCAGGCTCATATTTCTTGTCTCTCTTAAAAATTGGTACAAGGTTGTACCAATTCTCCAGATTCCCAAGACCATTCAAAAATTATTCAGAGAGGCATCACAATGACATCAGCCAGGTCTTTAAGTATTCTTGGATGAATCCCACCTATTACCGTTTGGGTGGAAATTGCCCAATGTTTTAATCTGTTTAGAGGAAAACTGTTTAGAAAATTTGCCAGATGGTACAAGAACTCCATCTGTATTTCTGGGATACTTCAAATTATTTCCTTACTTTCATAAGTAAATTTGAGTGCTAAAACATTTGGGATAAACACTGAAATCTGATCTTTCAAAAATTTCTATATCTCTTCTTGAAAATGATCTAAAGCAGATCCTACATCTAATTCACTGATGCATATGTTTCAAAAGGATGATTGAAGCAAGAGAAGATTTTATGAAGATGCTTATATACACTGAACTCACTTTGGAATGAGTTCAGTGGTTGCCTCAAGCTCCTCACAGTTATAAAGACAGAAGTTAGATGATGCCAAGTATCAAAATGTACTGTCAGCAGTGCTAGATAAGACATCTTGCTGATCTCAGATTTTGTGATGTAGGAACATCTTATTTAATTCCTAGTGCTTTATCTGACTATCACCAGTAGTATAGAGCCATAAGCTGAATTCCGACAAACCTTTTTAAGAAAGTAGCATTTAACTGATGTAAAAGAATACAACATTCCTCTGAGAAACTGACTCAAAAAGATGTTGCCATTCAACAAAATAAAGTCAAGATTCATTTGAGAAGTTTCACTTTGTTTTTAGTCATTTTAGCAGCACAAAAACCTACCTCAGAAAATTTAAATGTTCACACAAAACTTTGTCACCTCCAAAAATAGCCAGAAACAATGCTAATACACTGTGTGTCAAGAACCTGATTTAAAAGACACTCAAGGTGAGCATCCATACTCTGAAAGTTAACCAAATATTCTAGAAGAAGATGCAAGAAAATTTAAAATTAGTTAATATATAAAGACCGCTTCCTACCAAAAATGCTGCAGTGGAGATTACTGGATAGACCTTCATTGCCTTTAGAAGAATTTATTGTTAACTAAAGTCTGTGTATTCCCATTATCTTTTAAAATAAGACACAAGGGCCAAACTGGTCTGCTTAGGGGCAAGAGTGAAAAGAATTAGCTGTGCAGAATTAAAAGCAATGATATTAACTGAAAAGAAATGAAATTTGCCATGCAGATCCTGAGTTCCAAAGCTGTAGTAAGATATAATCTTTTCCACTAGCAACGGAAAATTCATGTGGATCTACTCTTGCAGTACGCAAGAAATCATAGAATCATTTTCAATAAATTCTCTTAGCTTACCAAGTACAACTCTCAAAGTGTTTCACAGTACTTACTTCCATATATTAACACCTATTAAATCACGTTCATTACTTGAGATATGATCAATAAAACATCACTGAATCTCTCTGAATCCACTCTCTGATAGAACAAACAAGGTTTGGCATTGTTTTCATCCACAGTCCTCAGTCTATTGACTGTAAGATCGCACAGGTGAAGTGAAGCCTGAGGGTTGTCTTCATAATTTTACTCAAGAAACACCAAATAGAAAAACATTCAGCAAACTATTTCTACAGAAATCTAGTTTTTCACATCTCACATTTTGTTTGTTTTTCTATGCTCACCTAAGAGGCAGGATAAACAGGATGAACATCAACACTGAACTGCATGACATAGTGCCAGAAAATCATTTAATGTGTTGCAGAGCACCTACCACATGCTCTTTCATCCCATTAAATGATCTGTACTAATTGTGCTTCTAATGCTTGTAAGTAGTCTCTGTATGCAAACATAAAATGGTAAAGAAAAAAAAGATTGAAACTACTTTTCACTTTTCAGGTTGTATGAAGCGTGGACACAGAAGACAACACCCTTCTACCTGTCCTTTCTTCCATTAAAGAAAAAGGTGTTGCGGCAGCTGAACCAGAAGCTGGGATGGCCAAGGGGCCAAAGAGCTCAGGTACAGGAGAGGCCCGCTGCTGGACCAGCTCTGTAGTCTAATATTAATCACCCCCTGACTCAGAGTGATAAAAGCTTCTCCCATCAGGCCTTGTGGTTCTATGTAGATTTGGTCTGTCTGATTGGCCAGTTGGCCATACACCACTTGTATCCCCTAAAAGGTTGCAATCCAGCCCCCACTCTGCCCCTTCTTTCTCCCCACTGGTTGTTGTTGTATTACCCTGCCTCCCTTCTGTACCCCTTTATAAGTGAGTCACGGCCAGCAGGTTGCTCTCTTCATCGATGGACTCCTTCGCTGTGGTTCAGCAATAAACTCCTTGGAACTCTCTATGGAGAGCCGCCTCCTGACCCTTTGCCTCTAGTGACACATCAGCTATCCAGCTTAGGGTTAGCGTGTGCTGCGTGCTTCCACTGCACAGGTGAGACAGCCGGCTTGCGAGCGTGCCAAGTAGCACCGCCGGAGTGCTCCTTGCCAGGTAACACTTCAGGACTAACGCAGCAGCCTCCACCGAACACCCACACAGCGATAAAAAGGTGCTTAGACAAATGTATATTTCTTCCAAGAGGCACCAAAAATGTCAGAAAGGAAAAGGCTACAATAATATCATTTCCTTAACAAACAGTAAACCAAAACATACTTGAAGAAACTTGATTCAAATTAGTTAAAAAATAGCATGTGGAACACAGAACATTAATAGCCTGAAAAAAGATCTTCAATATTTTTTCATTTTAGTTCGTCACAGTAACAGCAGAACTTAACTTCCAACACAATTCAAAAGCTCCGGGACCTTTTCCCCCAAACCCTGTTTGATGGAATCCAGCGCTCATCCAGCCAGGCTTGGGCGCTTGCCTAGCTCCGAAATGCCCTGTGCCACTTCTGGATGTGCGGCTTACTGCTTTCCGCGGTGGGATCGATTTTGCCAGCACCGCTTGCGCTGGGATCGAGCGAGCTGGAAGCATGAACAGGAACGAAAGAGCGAGATATCGTCCTTTTTCAGCTTATATTCCTGCAGGTTTTATTCTTCCCGTGAGGGAGCAAGCAAACCCCAGAAGGGGTTCCTCCCGTGAGGGAGCAAATGAACCCCTGAAGGGAAGCTAGAAAAAAGGCACGTGCGGCCGTTTGTTGCCTTCCTTTACGCAGAGGGTGGGAGGGGGAGGTACAGGAGGTGGATTTGAGGTAACAGCAAATTAGAACAGTCCCGGGAACCGGGCTACATTCAAACGGTCAGTTAGTAAACAGTACAGAACAGGGCTTTTTCCTGCGCAGAGAACAAAGACAGCACAGCCCAGCGTGGGCTTTTTTCCAACCATCCTGGCTGCCCCCAGCCAGCAGGCAGTAACATATGTTAGTTGTCATGTAATGAAAAAAAAAAAACCAGTGTACATCCTACAGTAGTGGTCAATGAAATAACTGGTTATTAAGGGACAAACAAGTATGTAAAGTGAAGGAAAGATTCTTCTCTCCTATAAGGCATAAATTACCTTCTTCAGTGTCAAAGCAATTTGTGACAGAAAAGACTTGTGAATTGCATTTGTGCTACCAAAATGAGAGAGTTCACAGTATCTATCAGATATTTAAAAAGGAAAAAACCCTTTGTCAAAAACAGTATTATTTTCACCAGTGTCTGGCGCAATGGATTACATAACTTAAAATATATAATCTAAAATTAATGAAATCTCTGCCTAAGTAGAAGTAGGGAAAATCTCCACAGAGATACAATTTATGACTGGATATGAATATGAAACACGGACTTCTATTTTTTTCTTTTTATTGACTTTTAGTAAGCTTTAGCTCAAACAGACTTCTTCTATGGCTCTATCTGTAACTCCTCTGTAAAGATCATGCTGCAGCTGGGCATGCAGAGGCCACAGACAGCCTTCACATCAGTGACCATGAGATAGGGGGGTTCATGATCCTGAGAGGAGGGAAGAAAGCAGAAAGTAGACTGCTAACACTGAGGTTCAGGCCAGACTTCAGCCTGCTCAGAAATCAGCTTGGAAGAATTCTACAGGATACAGTCATGGCAAGAGAAACCCAGGACAGCTAATTGATTTTTCAAGCATTACCTCCTGCAAGCTCAAGAATGGTTGATCTTGCCAAGCAAGAAGTCAAAGGTGGCAAGATTCCTGCAGGGGTAAATAAGGTGTCCCTGACTGGACTGAAACAGAAGAAGGGGGTATTCAGTAGGTAGTAACAGGGACAGGTAATCTAGAAGGAAGAAAAATACACTATCCAAAGTTGCAGAGACGGGGTTAGGAAGGCAAAAGCCTGTCTGACATCAAATCCAAGTGAGAGGTGTGCAGAGCAATAACAAGGGCTTCTACAGGGCATCCGATATTAAGAGATGCTGAGAGATCTGGGACTGTCCAGCCCAGAAAAAAAATACTCATGGAACCTTCTCAGCATATAATAAATACTAATGGGGGCAGCAAGGAAGACTGACTCAGACAGATCCAGAAGAGAAAAGAGGCAACAAGCACAGCTGAAATACTGAAATACCACCAGCAAAAGGAAGATTCAAAAAGAACACTGATTAGATCAGTGAACTGTAAAGTGGACTGAAAAGCAGAGGCTGAACTGAAAGGGTAGTGATGAGCAAGAACAATTTCCAGCTGCAAGCCAGTCACTAGTGGAATATCCAGGAAGTAGCTACAGGGACCAGTACTGTTTAACATTGCAATTTATGACCTGGTAATGGGACAGAGAACACCTTTCGAAAGTTTACAGACTACATAAAGTAAGCAGGAAGGGTGATGCACAAGATGTTTGCATTTCATTCAGATGAACCTTGAGAAGCTGGAGAAATAGGTCAACAAGAGTTTAATGAAGTCCAAAGGAAAGTGCTCAGTCCTGGGAAAGAATAACCTCATACACCAACGCAGGCTTGGGACATTGCTACCAGAAAGCAACTTTGTAGAAAAAGATCTGGGGCTCTGGGTGGACACCATGTTGGGCATGATCAAGGACTGTAAGTCAGCAATACACCACTGAAGTAAAGAAGGCTGGCAGCAGCCTAGGCTGCATGAGGGAGATTGTTCCCTGCAGGTCAAGGGAGGTGATGCTTTCCCTCCCCACAGCACTGGTGTGACATGGAAATATTGGGGCAAGTGAAGTGAACTTCACAAGGAGACAAAGACAGCCAGGACTGTGCATCCCAGAAAAGATAAAGCTCTGGGCATATCTGCTCAATGTATGTAAGTACCTGAAGACTGGCCCAGAGAGATGCAGAACAGGCAAGAGTCAATGAGCACAAATTGAATACAGAAAACTGTGTTTAAACATCAAAAAAATTATTTTATTGACAGGATAGTTGAACAGTAGAACAGATTGTCCTGGGATGCTGTGGAAACTCCACTCTGGGAGATATCAAAACTCAACCAGATACAGCCCTGAACAACGTGCTGCAATCAATCCTTTTTGGAGCAGAGGGGTTTGACTAGATGATTTTCAGAGGTCCCCTTCCAAACTGATAAGTTAGGTGTTTATTCTGCCTGTTACCACTTAATTATGCTTAGACTAGAAGCAGTAGTTTCTTTGAATCTGGAAACATGATTTTTACTATAGTATCTATGGCATTTTGAGGTGGAACACATGCTTTCTATAGTCTCTACGAATATTTAATGTATCTTTTATATAAATTATTCATTTAAAATTTTTTGCTGGGATTTTCAATCTAAGTCCTTCTGAAAAAATCATGATGCCAAAAAAGAACTCTACAGTTACTGCTTTTGAAATCCTCTATAATACTAACCTTAAAAGATGTTGGAGTGTTAAATCTGCAGGGAGAGTTTGTTCTTTTGCATATAACCATTTTAAAATATAAATCCACTGGAAAAAAAAAATTAAAGACATAGATTTATAGATCAATGTAGTGAATAAATATCCAGTTTATAATTATCAGCCACCACTATTCTAGTTAATTCCTTGTTGTTTATAGCAATCGGATTTTTCACGTTGAAGAGTATTTCTTTGTTCACCATTAGAGATCCATACTTTGAGCTGCAGAGAACAAGCCCAAAGAAAACCCCGTCCCGAACAATTATTACAGATTTGGTTGCAATTCAAGAGTATGTATGTTTTCAGCATGCAATCAAATAACAACAAGTATTTTTAAAGTGACAAAAATGCAGTAAGTTACAGAAAGCCTGTCATCTTAAAGAACGAGGCTCTAGCGTGAACTGTAACGACAGGCTGAAATGATCTGAGTCAGGTACATGCTAAAAATGATGACAAACTCTAAGAAAAGCCCGTGACTTTTCCCAAAGCATATTCATTGTAACAAACAAGCTGGGCTGGGGTATTGACAGAAATCACCCACACTAATTAAATGTGAGCTTACTCCTTGGCACAGTTGGGCCTATACTTACTAGTATTCCCCAGCAAATGCACCAGAACAGGTCAGGAGACAGCAGTGACCAAAGACTGTGTCTGACATGGGGCAGAAAACTGACCAGTTGCTTTTAACTGAGCTGTCAGTTGTCCTTGGGTAGCATCCCCACAAAATTCCCTTTGCATTCCTTCCTCCCTGCTCAATACTTTCACTTTCACCTCATAACCATACAAAATTCAGCCACAGACACAGTTGCATCAGCCCCAAGAATAAAAGAGGAAATACTAACTGTAGTATCTGTCATTTTTAATAGAAACTGTAAGTCAAAAGTGTGCACTAACCACTTAATAAATTGCAGAGTTAATTACCATTTTTACCAATTTTTTAATGAAGTAACTGCTATTAAAAACAAAACAACAAACAAAAACAAAAACAAAAAAAAACCAAAACCAAAACCCAGCAGAACACAATCATCTATCAAATATTAGTAACACTGCCCTTCTGTGAAGCAGTAGTGGTAATAAATTGAAATTATAATCTGTAATATGGTGTATAGCTCCATAAATGTTTGTATGTTATCATTTACATTGTTAACAAACACTATGTTCCTTATTTATAAAAAGGCCTTGTCAGAAAACAATCACATCAGAGAATATAAAATCTAATTGCACCATATTTAGAAAATATATCATGCTTAAAGATTATAAAAATGAACATAATGCTTTTACCAAATCATTTTCAAGTGTCAGCATGACAATTTACCCTGAAGAAACATAGCAGGACCCAAAGCTAAAAAAAAATAACCCAAACACAACAAACACAGAATGCTAGTTAAAACAGAATACACTTGCGTTTTTAACATCTCACAGAGTTTTCTTCAAAACCCCAGTCCCTATTACTTAATGTATGCCAAATGTTCCAAAGTCACTACAGATCTGGACTGCTACACATTTTACATACTCACTTAGCAAATGCATTCCTCAAAACTGCAACAAAGAATAGGGCTAGAAGATTGCATTGGCATATATTGGCTTCATTTGCAATTAATGTTTTATTGAGGAAAACTCCAGCCCCTATGTTCCACTTCATTTTAAGAGGAGTTGTAAGCAGGGGTCACTTTTTAGTTCTCAAATAAAGCAAGATGTGCATATTTTGACAAGAAGGGAATTCAGTTTGCCAAATAACTGTGCAAAAGTTTGTCTGCAGTGTCCCTTTACCAACTAAAGCCAAGGTACTCTCATTCTTTAGTTTGAGTGTGGACATTTTCAGGCTGTCCTTATGTCCTGGCTTACCTGGTATTCTATTACCATTTTTAGCAATGTTCCCTGCCTCCTCCCTCTGGGCTATCATCTGTTANAAACTAAGACACCTTACAAAATACTTATTAATATCTCTTAATTAAGCCCATGTAGTTATTTTAGACTTGTTTAGTTCAAAGAAATTAAAAATTCCACTCCTGTACCCTGAACAACACAAAGCACAATACAAATTCCCCGTTCAGTCTCAGGCTTCCAAACCTGTTCTTTCAAATAATAAAAAACCCTACAAAAAACCCCAAACCAATAGTTGAACTTGCATTCTGAAACTCAATATAGAAGTCTTCCTTGTCTACGTACTAGCTAAGCAACACAGCACAACATATGGCAGAGCCATTATCCTTTCAAGATTAAAGGAACAGATGATGCTTGCTGAAAACCAATGAATACAATGAAGCATCCATTACAACAATATATATTCAATCTTTTTAATTTAATATAATGCCGCTTCTAATTAGCATGTTTACATATATTACAGATGCCATTCTAACATATGATTCTCCCATCACTATTTTATACCACCAAACTATAGGCTGTTATCTAATTCTATAGGACTCCTCTCTTTCCTATTATCATCTGCTTTAATTATCAGCTCTGTGAACAGAATGGCACTTCAAAAAGCCCTTTGAATATCTTAAACCTACACTGTAAGTCCAGAAGATAGAAAAAGCCTTATCATACTGCTGCAGGGATTATGAAACACAGAAATATGATCATTTTATTGCTAGTACAAGGCTCAGAAAAGAGTTTGCAAGCACATTCATAAGGACTTCTCAAAGTATCCTACAAATACCTTCAGTCTACATGATCTTAAAGGAGTTTGTTACCCAAAGAACTAATTAGTCAAGGAACAAGCTAGACACAGTGTAGTTTTATTGTGAGTGGCTGAGTAAAGTACAAGAGAAATATGCATATCTCAAAGATAAAGTACTCCCTGTTAGCACACGACATCTGTCCTGGGTGGCTGGGCCAAGGGACCTGAAGAATGATCCAATACAGTCAGAGCTGATCATCTTGGAGCTATCTTTTCCAGGCTCTCCTCTCAGTCCATCCTGGTCCCAGCTTAAGTTTTGCTCCATCATCCTTCCTCACTTCACTGCATCACCAGCAACTATTTTCTTGCAAGGCCTGAACCCCCAACCTGCAAAAAAGTGATCTACAACCTAAGATGAAAAACTTTGCCCTTCCATATTCAGACAGCATCTATTTCTCTTGCCCAATGCTCTTCCTGCTTTAGCTGGAATGAGCAACAGCTGACAATAAATTAGCAGCTCACACTGCCAGCAGCCCTGTTTCTTCACAGGGACGCCATCAAACAGAGGTGAGGTGCCTGTAGACCTCTACCCCTGTCCTGGGAGGAAGCAAGAGATTTTAATCAGTGATGAGCACACCCTCAGGACATGTTACACAGAAACTTGCTGTGCCAAAAAAGATGATGACTGGCTTCCCAGCTTTCTAATTGCAGTGCACCACTGCCCAGTGAACAGATTCTGTTCAGCAAGTAGGAGCTCACTTGCTCCAGTTCCCTAGCCCAGTAGTTAGCAAGGTGAAGAGTGCAGTCAGCTCTCATTCAAAGCTGGAGTGACACTGCAGAAGTCTGTGGTCTGTGCATAACATATCGACTTTGCTGGCTGCTGCCCTGAGTACGGCTTCAGTCCAAAAACTATGTCTAGACTCATGAATTTAATGTGCCAGAACTGTTCGCTGGCCTGGAGCCCTCCTGACAGTCCACGTCATTACGGTTAACCTTTCCCTCTCCATCCCAGTCACAGAGGCCTCACTCAACTCCTCTCATTCTTGCTAACCTGTGATTCTGCCTGAGGAGGCTTTGAGTCAGTCCTAGATCTTTTGGGTCAAACAATGCTAGGCTTCATGGTGACAACATCCCAGTACAGACTAACAAGGTGCAATGCCCTGGAATAGTTATCACTGTAGCACAATGCTGTACCTTGTACCAAGCAAGGAGAAAGGTGTGTATGACTTGGCAAGATATCAAGACACTGCCTCTGCACTCACTATTTTAATAAACAAAGCAGAAAACTAAATGGACCTTGCCTGAAAATGTTGCTAGCTTACAGTTTTCACCTTGACTGTCATTCTGTTTGGTACTTTTTTTATGACACTTTTATTACTGAGCCAGTGTTAAAAATAAAAGTAAATACGTAAAAAGGCAGCACTTTTCAAGGACATATATAAGGCTTGAAAGTCACAGGGCTTTGAAAAAGAGGATACTCTACACCCAGGTACAGTGGCATCGCCAGCTGAACAACTTTGTTCTCTGGCCCCAACCCTCTGCACTGAGAGCTCATAAGGTGTAAAAAGACAAAACGAGACACTCACTGTATGAGACCCATCAACCACCCTTCATTCTCCTGGATTTAGAAAAATTTCAAAATGCTGCAGTTTTCTGAGACAGCCCAGGAAACAGGCTTTTTGTCTTTTCTTTAAAAGGTCTCAGGGTCTGCACTAACTGATGGTGCTTAGTCTCTGCACTTCTAAGGATTTCGATTTGTTTTAGCTGTGCTTACTGTCACCATTCAGTGAATACTGCCCCATTTGTCCAGGTTAATTTGGAATGGGTATTTACAACCGAGATCTAACAAACAGCAGAATCAGCCTTGGCAGTGGCCAGCCCCCAAGTAGGTGGGTGAACCCATTCATGGGACTGTTCCCAACAGAGTTCACCAGCCTGGGTCTGGCCCCAGCGACACTCCAGGCAGGAATAATGTCACAAATGTAGACACAGAAATGGTGTAATGATCTTGAATAAAAAAGCTGTAGCCATTATTACAGAGAATTTTTTAAAGACCAAAATCATAGTGACTAGTCATTTTAAAAAATCCAAACTCTAGCATAAGACAATATACACCTATTGACAGTCTAACACAGTGACACATTCTACAAACTAAAACATACCATGAAAACAAATATGGCCATCAGCACCCAAGCAGACATGCATTCTTCATCCCTTTTAAAACCATCAGTAAATCCTACCAAAATGAGAACTCAACAAAAAATGTATCCATCTAACACAGGCAAGGCATTTGGATGTCTACATGAAAACAACAAAACAGCTCACACTAGTGTTGGAATGTAAGGAGTAGGTGACTAAATAATTCTATGTGTTTTTCTTGACATTTTGTATTTCTTTTTTTTTTTTCAATATTTTTCTTATTTTGAAATCAACTCAGAAAAACACTTTGTGTCTAATCCTGCTGTATATAGAAATCACAGGTGCAGCGACAGCAAAGCCCACTTAAAGCTCTGCAGGATAAGGTATTATGGCAAACTTGCTCAAAAAGCAAACTCTGCTGAGTATCTTCATAAAGATCAGAAAGCAGTCAAAACTGTACATGAAAGTCCAATAGGATTTTTTTGATTTTAACAACGGTTCTGTTGGAATATATCCCAGGGAATCATTTTAATTTCATAATTACAGAGAGTAACATAAGTGCTTAACTGAGAAAAGATTTCCAGAATACCTGTTTTCAGCACTCAATGCATGATTTTGAATATAAGCCCCTTCAAAACAGATATTTGGTATTCTAGCCAAAAATGCTGCCTTGGAATGAGTGGAAGCCAATACTTGTGTTCTCAGTGAAACAAGAGAGAGCTGCTTGAGGTAGGTTGGCTATGAGAAGTGGCATAATATTAGAGTGGCTCCAAAATGGCTGTAGACTACTTCATTTCTCAGTAGATAATTGATTAAAGGACACTAATGTATCTGCATTGCTTTGGGGGGCTACCATACCAAATTCAGCTAGGTCAAGTATCTCTTCAGCAAATTGCCTTCTCTTCCATCAAAAATTCTTCAGAAGTGGAGTTCAGACTGGCTATTCTGAGCTATACCAAGATGCTGGAAACTGTCGGTATGTCAACATTTACAAATAAATGCTAACTCTAAAGCCTGATCATTTTCAACCTTCAAAATTTCTTCTACCTTCAGTTACACTAACTATTTTGTTCCCCAAAGAAACAGAAGCCTTTGGTCTATACATTGAACACACAGTTCTAAATTGGTTGGAAGTAAGAATCGTAACCTTAAATACATGGATGTGCAAAATGCGCTGACAGAGACTCAAACTAAAAATTATTTAAACCATTTTTTGCACAACTTTTTACTTAACAACTGATAGTTCTATCTCTTCCCAGTCACTTCTCTTATCACTTTTACCTGTCATCTTTCTTTCTTTCCACCATGCTTATCTTTGTATTTTTATCAGAAATCCAGATGAAAATTCAAATAACTACTTTTCTCAAAATCAGTGATAACAATCTTATTTACTGAATTATTATCTTTTCGCTTACTAACAAGATTTTCCCTATCCCTTTTCTGTGTAGAGTTGTGTGTTAATATTCACTTTGCAGTGCAGTGATTTTTAATTATTTCCTCAAACAAACCAATTCAAACTAGAGAAAATCTTTTCACTTAGTACAGTTGGCTGAAAGGTGTACCAAATAAAATCCACCTACTTCAATAGGACTAATCTACCATAATATATTCCAGATGGAAAGAAGCATGTCCTGAGGTCACCAATTTCATTACTGTATCTAGTCACAACCGTGTCATACAAAAGCATGCGCATGGTTCTTGTTTAGAACTGCCATACTAAATAAGGACTTTATTCCCTCATTACAAAATGATGCATCTGGTGCAGTACCCTCTTTGTTTTCAGTTTTATGTATGATTAAGCTAATTTTTGAGAATTTTAGGGAATCAGCAGTATTATCTATTCTATTGATTTAGTGTGATATATTTTGATACTTTCACATATTTAAGCTCTCATTTAGAATTTATTTTAAAATATGTATTACTCTTCTTATGTATCTTCTTCAACATCTTTTAAGGGGTTCTGTGCAATGCAAGAGAAAAAATTCTTTGTTTAGAAATGAAAAGTACAGTGTAACAGNAATGTAAAATATTGGTAGAGCGTGTTTTGTTTTTTTTTTTTTTTTTGGGCAACATTCTTTTTATTCTATGTATTTATTGGTACTATTGCTCTCTGTGTAGTCTCTCTTTTATTAGCCCTGGCTTTCTTTTAGACAATATAATACAGAGTTAAACATACCCTGTAAAGTACTCCCAGGCTTACTCTGCAGCCAAGAACTCTGCTGTACCTCATTATAACATTTAGAAATCCTAGGCAATTAATAGACTAATTTTCATTTCCCTCTGCAGGTTTGGCTGTTTTCAGAAGAGAAATTAAGATAAAAATAAAATTTATATATTAAATAAGGCATTTTTTATATTAGGATTGCTTGAAAAGACTGGACACAGACTCAAGAATCCTGAGTCTAGGCATACAATGAAATTTTCTCCTGAGATAAAAGTCATGGGAGAAAATACCAAACCAGATTTTCTTGGTGAGAACATATTTTACGTTACACTGTAATTATTTGGGGCTATATCATTCAACAACCAACACAAAATTTTCTAAATTTCAGAGATCTCATTTTTTTAAAGTCATGCTGAAATTACATTTTTAACACTAACCGACAATACTCAGAAATTCAGATTCAAATCTCAAGAACAGAGCAAGAATGTATTTGTCTTGTAGTCATGTTCAGTGTCACTTTGAGGCTGCTCTCTCAGATACTTCAATACTGCATTCACTCACAACATGACACTGACAGTTAAAAGGCAACATACAGGTTTGCCCACCTCCAGTGCCATCCTTTTAACACAAAGATTTTCCCATGCTGAAAGGGAAAAATAAAGGGAATGTGGTTTGCTTATTCTGGTTTTCAAAAAACCCTGTATACCTCAAACTCTGAACACAGACAGAATAGCTGCATGAGCAAGGCTAGTTGAATTCCACTCTTAAGCTGTATTTCAGGAATAGAGGGCCCCATATGTCAACCGGACCCATCCCACAGGGAGGTCTGCTGCCTCCCTGGGGCCCAGGTAAGGGATATCACTGAGGGACTTCCTGGGCTGATTCAGCCCTCTGATTATTACCCACTGCTGATATTCCAGGCTGGCAGTGATAAGATCAAAAAGAGGAGTGTTAAGGCAATTAAAAAGGACTTTAGGGCACTGGGTCAAGTAGTTGAAAGGACAGGGACACAGGTGGTGTTCTTTTCAGTCCCTTTGGTGGTGGAGAAAAATGATGAAAGACATAGAAGAACTCATATCATTAACAAGTGGCTCAAGGGTTGGTGTCATCAGCAAAATTTTGGATTCTTTGATCATGCGGCAACTTTTATGGCACCTGCCCTGCTGGAACCAGATGGGATACGTCTCTCTGTTAAGGGCAGAAGGTTTTTAGCTCATGAACTGACAGACCTCATTGAGAGGGCTCTAAACTAGGTTTGAAGGGGGAAGGGGATGCAGCTGGGCCATCTGGAAGCAGGCCCAAGGGCGGTAAGCCTGAGTTAGGGGTGAAGTCAGTAGCCCAGCTGAGGTGCATGTATACCAATGCACGCAGCATGGGTAACAAGCAGGAGGAGCCGGAGGTCATGGTGCAGCAGTNTGAAACTATGATGTAGTCGCCATCACTGAAA
>VYZQ01017844.1:2510-20980 GCA_013400655.1 Mystacornis crossleyi
CTGGCTTATGACACATTTTCAACTACCAGGCCTAATTTCAACAATATAATTTAAAAGGCAAGCCAAGTGGTATCTCTTCAGCAGTACAAGATCCTCTTACCAAACTGGACATCTTAAGCCAGTTCAGTCGTATCTCTTCCAATGTTCTGAAAATATCATTTCACAATTATTCTAATACAGAATAGGATTTGGCATTTCCTAGACAGGAATTTTGGTCAGTAACAGAGTTCATTATAGGAAGGAGGAAATTTCAGTGGGAATCCATGAGAAATGCTGGAAGAAAGTGCTTTGGAGAAAAGGAGCAATTACTGCTGTATAAAATTTCATTATTTTCTCCAAAAGATACATGTATTTTTTAGAATTGTGAAGAGTGACTGACTGGAAGCTGTTTTTGCACTCCCTCCTAATATGACAAAATACAATACAGCTAAATACTCAGAGATCTTCTGTTATTCAGCAACAGAACTACTTGCAGTCATGAAAAAAAGTTAAACTCACGGTTCCCCTTAATAAAGGATTAGAACTGAAAAATCCAAACTACCCTCCATTCCCAAAAGCCTGTATTTCAGTCGTTAGGCCTAGGTAAAAGAAGCTAATCTAATACCATTCGGTTTGCAGACTTTACTTTTCAAGAACTAAATCCCAGACAAATTTTAACTTGATTGTGAACACAAAAAAGGTCTAAAAATCCAGAAAATATAAAACATTCCTCAAGAGTGTGGCACAGGCCAAACACATCAACATAGAGATCACAAGTATGCTACAGAAATGAAGGTTCAAGTCCTTCCTAAGTGTTACAAATCAGAACCTCCAAACACTTGACTTTGAATCACGTAAAATGAATTATTACCAAGTTCTCACTGTGTTCAAAATAGAAGTGCTTATGATCAGGAGTTACAACAACACTGACACCAGAGGACACCAGCTCTTCCCCACCATTCTTTCAGGCATTAGGAAATGTCAAAATTTAGGTGAGTAAGCAACGATTTTAAGGCATCTGCAGTAAGGGTCTACTTGAGAACAGTACCTAAGCAACAGCTGGATCAACTAAGGTTATAGGACAGTAGGCTCAATATTTTTACTCTCTGGAACAAGAATACACTGGAAATTATCGCTAGTGTCAATAGGAGGATAAAACAACATTTATTCTTCATTCTCTGACCACAATTGAAATACTCAGTCTTCAGAACCAGCAAGATTCCCAAAGACTGAAAGAGGGGTTGGTTTGTTTGGTTTTCCTCCTTTTTTTTTCCCCTGGAACTTGCAAGATTAAAAATAAACTGCATATTCCTAAGAATACTGCAAATGCATGGTCAAACTACATGGTGGCATTTCAATAATTAGAGTAAGAGTTCCAAAATGCAGCAAGGATGTTTAACTTTTGCTCTCAGTGGTTGTTCTTACTAATCTACCTGATTCATTTAAACAAAATACTGTCCTACTAAACAAACCAAAATTTCAAAAAGGAATTTCTATCACTTCATATGGAAGCCCTCTGATTCTTCTTATTTGTATCAGGCACCAAATAAAATGAGCACTTCAGGTGGTTACTCCTTTTATTTTTTTAAACTAAAATTCCAAAAACTAGATAATCTTACAAAAAAGAACGTACAGGCAAAACATGCTATATGCAGAATAATGACATTACCAAGTTTATGTACACTTTAGGATGTCCCAAAGCTCCACCACCACCATCGCATGATATCACTCTGCTTTCAACTTGACTCACAGGCTGCTCTGCTATCAAATCGATTGCAAAATTCTTGTTCACCTGTAAGAAAAAGAGGGAAATTTTCAGATACCATTCCCACTCAAACAGAAAGCAATTGCTATTTGCTGCTTCCCCAGGCAGTTCCGCTACAGCCATTTTGAGAAGTTCCTGCTTGGGTTTCCTCCCAACTCTTCCATCAACTCTTAGGCTTTGCTATAAGCCAGCTCAATGAACTATACATTAAACTCCGCAAAAGTAATCCCTTTTCCCTGATATACAGGCAACATCAGTGCTCAGGTTTCAGAAGATTCAGCAGAGAGGTGAGCAGAACAAGTAGACAAGAACAGAAGATATTTAACCAACACTGCATTCTGCTTTAGTGTCTACATGATAAAATTGCAGAAGAATCTCTGCTGATAAACTCAAAAATAATAGTGAGACAAGTAAGGTCAGGCATGAGATAAAACAACTGCTGGTAATTTAAAAGCCTATAGCCATGTACCTTATTCTATCACTGCACAGGAATCTCATGAAAACATGAATGTGGTGCATAACAACAGTCAGAAAGACAAATCGTTCAGCACAGAAAAAACGAAAAACCTCTAAATGCCACTACTCCACTCTGTAAATCCACCATGCCCACTTTCTGAATATGCACATCGCTGACAAGTGGGGCTTCTTCCTAGAGCACACCTGCACGGCCTAGAAAACATATCCACGTCTGGACAGGCTGGTGACACAGCAGCTTGTCCCTCAGCAGGACCTACAGCACTCCAATAATCTCCAAGTCTGCACCGAGCAGACAACTACTGCTACAGTTCAGGGAAAAGTACTCCAGGAGGGGCCACCTTTTTCAAAGGCCATGCTATACACGCACGAATATCAAATAATACGCACACCCAAAGGAGGCACTACCTACTGCTCTGTGTCTAAGGTTCATAAACATGCCCGTATTTGAATAAAGATGAGATTCTTGGGGAAAAGACAGCTATACATCCACTGCATAAATCCCTAGGAACTACAACGTTTTAATATAATCTTAGTACATAACAACTTAGCATCTTTCACCAAGCCTCCCATTAAGTCTCCCCAAAATCTGCATTTTTTGGTATAGTAATGGAAAAGACAGTTTTGCCAAGTAAAAGTTTGTCCTTACCCGAAGAAGATGATAGCTAAAAGAAGTTAGCAAAAATTTAAGTTTTTGTATTGAAAGAAATCGGCAACATCAAGAACCCACTCTCTGGGGCCTGCGCCCACAAGTCATGTAATTTTTGTCATACTGCAAGGACTGTTGCTGCTGCTTCTAACAATGCCCAAAATTGTGCATCCTTCATTTCGTGCTAAAGGAGGAGGGAGATAAAACCATGATACACCTTTGCTTCAAGATTAGAAGCAAGAACTCCACTCATCCCAAAATTTCTTAACCACAAAAGGTACTTGTGCAGAGAGAGGGAAGCAAAAACTTCCCATCCACTGTATAGCTGACTTGTCTGTGGTTCAGTCTACCAAACAAGAGACAGTCTAGGAATTCACCGGAAAAACACGCCACAAAAAACAAAATAAACAAACAAAAAACAACAAGTCGTTGCAGTTGCAACATAGCGCTTCAACTAAAGCACAGCAATACTTAGCAGGAAGGGACTGATTCCCTCAGCACATCCAGATGTGTCTTGCTCCAAGTATAAATCAATGGGCTATTTTTTTCCTGCCACAGTGCCAATTTGACAATTTTGTTTCCTCCTTTTCCCGCCTATGCCAGTACATGGTCTGGGAGACCAAGGACATAAAACCAAACTTGGATTTGATCCAGGTCCAAAGATCTAGAGGAAGGCAGGAGAGAACATTTAAAACAGACCAGCACTGAGGTGAGTCCTCCTCACACCTTTAGCTGCTGCAGCAGCCCAGCAGAAAGGGTAGAGCTGAAGTGGGAATGGCAGTGTTGAAATAGGTCCTGCTCTACCGCAGGGATTACAGAAGGGCAGGATGACCCGGCTGGACTGTGGCAGATGCAGTTTAGCAGTTGCCATGCTCAGTTTTCTCACAGCTTCTTGCTTTAGGCCCTTGTCAGAGAGCACTAATCCCCAGTTCTCCACAGAGAAAACTTATTTTAGCTAAAATACATGGATTTCACTAACAAGTAGGCTGGCAGAACCCGGGGGGACAATAAGCACATACTCTAGGCCATCCCCCTGGGCCTGGCCACCTGAAGCACACAGGCCCAGACACCCTGACTGGGGGAGGACAGAAGGTGCATCCCCAGACAGGAAAGCTGCCATGGCTGGACTGGGCCGATCCCAAGCTGGAATTAACCACCTGAACCATACCGAAGGCAAAGGGAAGAAGCAACCCAAAAAGAACAGTCACCAGGAGAGCTTTTGCTTCAGAAAAAAGGCAACATTCAGACTACAGACACAGCTGTCAACTCTAATACTGGCAGCTGAAACACACTGGCATAACAGCAAAGCCCCTAGAGAGAGATCCTATGAATAGGCACAGATCATTTAAAGTATTTAACATGTAAATTTTGTCCCAATTTCACCATTAAAACTTAGCATAAAACCATGCTCAGCAGACTTAGAGCTTGGCTTTTGCTGGAGAAGGAAGAACTGGGCTGAACTAAAAACCCTGGGTGTTCCACACCACACAGAGTCTGAAATTACCTGATGGCAAAGGCACATTAGAGGGACCACTGCCCTGTGGAGAATTAGGCTTAAGGAGCATTTCCTACAAAGTTACAGAAGTAGCAGAGACGCAGGCAATACACTTGGGAGAGACCTACTTTGCCAACTATCCTCCCTGAAGTAAGCTAATTCAGCATTTTAAGTGACATTTTCATTTAATTATTTCACATGTAGAATCCCCATTTTTGTCACACAGCGTGAGTTAAATTGTATCCGTCACACAGTGAGGTAAACTCAATATGAAAACTCAGAAATCAGTGTAATTAGTTCAGGTTAATTTAGGAAGAGAATATGCAACTACATGAAAAATCTACCACACCTTATATTTAATGTCTTTGCTATACATAAACATTTACAGCATTAACATTACGGTACTATTCAAAAGCTCAGGCACTGAGGAATACAATTTAGCTGAAATTATTCTGTTTCTATCCCAAAGGCCAGCAGATCCCTCATGGAGCTGTGCTGCTTGATCATTACAGAAAACTCGGTGCTAAAGGACCTATCAATAGAGTGGGTATGTGAAATTTTAAGCAGCAGCAACAGGGCCACCTATACAGCACTGCACTTGGATGATGCTGGTATTACTAGACTTTGCATTTGAGGCTTCGTTATTTCAGAATACTCTACACTTTACTTTTATTTGTTACACTACTTTCAGCAAATGCTTCTCAGGCTCATTAAAAATTCAGTTTGGGTAAAGATCAGAATTTTAATTACAAAAGAAGCAAATTAAGTTTCAAAACATATAAACAAACGAACGATTCAGCAGAGTATTTAAATACGTATTTTTTCTCAGTACTAACACACTAAAAACATACTAACAATTTCTTAAAATACATGCTTGAAACAAAAACTATTCCAAGTTTAAGATGCTCAAATGCCTACAACTATAACAACAAATACAAGCACTTAACAGATGTAGAGCAAGTCTTGACTCTTCCAAGTTTATCAAAAGCAAGGAAGTAGACAGATGCTACTATGAACTGCCTTAAAATTTATTTTTACTGTAGTGAAAAAAAAACTCACTGAAACTCAAAATCCAAACCAGTTTGGTTTTGGTAGAGTTTTTTGGTTTTGGTTGGTTGGTTGATTGGTTTTGGTTGTTTGTTTTGGTTTTGGGTTTAGTTAGTTTCTTGGCTGTCAGGGGTTTTTTGGGCTTTTTTGGTTTGGAGTTTTTTTTATGACAATGAAATTGAGCACACTTCTATCAGGTACAAAGAAAGAAACCTTTAAACTACTCCCTCTCCCATGAGAAAAAAGTAGAATGAGTTACCTCCTTTTGTCGTCCAACAAATCTAACTCTTCTGTAATCCTTCTCATCATATACCTAGAGAGTAAAATAAATGTGATCTTATTTAAAGAGCAACAACTATAGACATGAAACACAAAGACTTAAGAAATAAATAGCTTGAATTGTTTACTTAGTCTCAAGTATTATCACCTTACAAGCATGTAGCATACAGAAAAATTAGCTTCCATTTCTCTCACACAAGAAAATAAATCCCACACTGGAACGCAGAAAAGAAAAGAAAACTGGAGGTGTGGGGGGTGGTGTGAAAGCCAATAAACAGAACCCTGAGCTCTGACTGCAGAGGTGAACACAGATGTGTTACTTATAACGCTGCTCCTTGATCTCACACTGATACCTGGCAAGTGAACTAAACTGGGAAATTCAACTTTTGTATTTATTTCTGTTCAGCTAAGAAACGACAGTGCGAGCTCTCCCACGTCAGCCCCACCAGCCATGCTCTCTCAAGGCACCACAGGAGCCTCCCTCGCCCGCCCGCTCAGCTTCTCCTCTGCAAAAGAGGTACCGTGGAGTTACAAGGCACCGACACAAGGGTGCCTCCACCTGCCAACTCTTCGGCTGGGTCACAAGCCGGATTCTGACCAGAACGCTCGGTAATGGCCAATGACCCTGACCCTAATTAAGAGCTCTGTTTGGGTTTTTTCCGAAACCGCGCGTTACTTCCTGTGTATGGATCATCCAGGAGCATGAATTTCCACTGTGCGCATTGAACGGAGACTCACAGAATAAATTAGGTTGGAAAAGACCTCTGAGATCATCAAATCCAACCAGTGACCGAACACCACCATCGTCACGTAGATAACAGCACTAAGTGCCACATCCAGCCATTTCCTGAACACCTCCAGGAACGGCGACTCCACCACCGCCCGGGGCAGCCCATTCCAATGTCCAAGCACGCTTTATGTGAAGAAATTCCTCCTGATGTCTAGCCTAAGCCTCCCCGTTACATCCCACCACACCAGCGCGCTGCTGGCGGCCCCGGCGGGATTTCCCTGCAGGCGCCGGCAGGACGCGCCCGCCGCCCTCCCCGGGCAGCTGAGGGGGGGCAGCACCGGGCCCCGCGCGCTCACCTGCCCCGTGTGCGTCACCAGCTCGCCGGTGTCGGAGGCCCGCACACCGTAGGGNTGCTGGCCGGGCTGAAGACGAAGACGGCGCTGAGGAGGCGCTGCAAGGACTGCTACTTCGTCCGGCGGCGCGGGCGGCTGTACGTGTGCTGCAAGAGCAACCCCCGGCACAAGCAGCGCAAGGGGTAGCGGCGGCCGGGACCCCGCAGGGCACAGAGCCGGTGCCGCGCCCGGAGCCCCCCGGTGCCGTGTCCCTGCTCCAGGCTGCCCCGCGGCCGCCGGGAGCTGGCGGCTGGGGACACGAGTCGCAAAATGGTGTGTGTGGCTGTGTTCCACCTGAACGCACACCTAGAGCGAGGTGCGATCTTGGCGGCCCTCTCCGGAACTTCAGGCCGTGGATGCGGAGAACTGAAGTGGAATACAGCAGCCTTCAGGACCTCTTGTCATCTTCGTCGTGAAGCCTTAAAATCATCGCACTGTTGAATTAGTAAGGGTGAAGCTGGATCACTGGACTCTGAGGTGCATTTGAGTTTAATTAAAGCAAAATGAGAATAAACTCCACTGATGTTCATTATTACAATATACCGTGGGTTTTTTTCTTAAACACTCCTCCCCCACCAAGTTGTCCCTAACAGAACCAATAGTTTCAAACTCAAGTGGGCTCTTAAGTAGCAAATGGTATGAAATATGTTACATTGACAGATAATGTTCTAGCTTTTGGCTTGGTCCATAGGTGAGGTAGAAATTTCTTTTTAACTGACATAATCCCATGTAGCTTCAGTAATGCCAATATAAACCCTTGCTGCTTATCACTGGGTTTTGAAAGGAGATGGTGGTATTTTAAGCAGTATAAAGTAATAAACACTTTTTAATGTTTTAGTGTCTTAAGTCCTCACTTAATGATATATTGACCATTGACAATGTTCACAGCCTTATCTTCCCCAAAGAAGTCTTCTCTGACACTATACCTGCTATTCTGCAGTTCCCCAAATCTGAACCCAAAGAACCAAGTAATCATGGCCTTTTGGGTGGAGATTGTAAACCATTTGGGGTAAGGTCTACATAAAGAAGATTAAAATAGCAGTTTCAGATTCCATCTAACTTGCCTTAAGGTTCTGCAAAGCTTTAGGCTCAGTCATAGATTGGTGAGGCTTAAGAATATTTTTTTTTCTTGTGCTCCTTGAAACAGCTGTCTCCTAACAGATATGGAGAGAATGACTGAGAGCAGTGATGCCTCAGAGGTCATATGGACAAGCGTAATGTTGAATGCAAACCTAGTGGATTAGTACCCATTAATTAATTTGAGCCAAAATTGCTCCAGTTCCCCAGTGGTGTTCCTCACACTTCTCAATATGACTCTGCTTGAGGCAGGAGCATTTGATCTTTCTCTGAACTGCAAGTTCTTAGCAAATGGTACCAAACTAAACCTTTGGACAGCTGTCCACTTACGGCTACAAGTGCCAGAGTATTGTGAGACAGTGTCCCCTTCTTGAAAGAGGTGAAATTTGTTGAGCACTGTGTTTGAAGTTGCTGTAACATTGGATAGTATGATAACTTGAAAAACCTTTTCTGCCCAGTCATAATTCCACAACTTTACAATTGCACTAATTTTTATAATTAATGTATTTTTACTTGGTGCTTGTAGACAATGGGAATCTAAACCTGGAAAGCTGTGGCTAAGTATTCCAGAGGCAATAATTATTGAGTGTTTTTCCATACGTTGGGTGGTTTGTCTTTTCACTCATCACTGGGAATGTGGGTTTGGAGAGAGAGGAGGAGGTTAACATACTCATAAATCTTAGGGGGTATTCAAACAAATTCATGGCAGTGAGGGGAGAGAGAAAATGCTAGCTTCATCTACCTAAAGACAGACAGGTCAAATCAAAATGTCTAAGGCCACTCAAAGAACCTTGAAGTAGTGTAAAACTTGCTGTACTTCAAAAGGTTCGATTGAAATTTGGACGTTCATGAAAAAGAACTACCTTCTAAATACCCACAGCTTGTGCATGAAAGTAAAATGTAAACAAATTTCTTGGAAATATTTTACACCTTTAACATGCTTTGACAGTTAAACATGTTAATCAGTTTAATCATAGGAACAGAAGATTTTAAAAGCTCTGATTCCCAGTATTAACGGTACACATTCCTAGGTGTGTGTTTTGTTCCAGCAGAAGAAAAGGCCTGTGTGCTGTGAACCTCTCTGAAACCTTGTGAGGTTAACAATTGGTACACCTTTAAGGTAAACAGTATATTTATGTCCAGAAAAAAACAGTGATTTAGCCCCACCCATTTTTCTGGTGGATAATAAGGACTGAGATGTGTATTGGGCATGAAATTAAGTGAGAGTCTGTTGGTTGGTTGGGTTTTTTAGGAAAGATAGTTGTCAGCTGGTCTTACTGCCTCCCAAATAGTTCATCCAGCCCCTTGGTTCTGTCAGGAAAAGGCAGCTCACTGGCATAAAATAAACTGTGCTGGTGGTCACTGGGGAGCAGTTCAAGCCAGGGCTCTCTTGCCAAGAGCAGTGTCAGATGCTTAAGAGAGACCTGCAAGTGTGAGTTGCCAGGGTGAGGAGCTGCAGTCGTCCTCTGGCCAGACTTTCTGAATTCAGCGGTGTGTGGGACCCTAAGATCACTCTGCTAGGCAGTCTACACTCAGAAAATTAGTGAAATTTAGGGCTAGGATTACTGTGCAGCAGAGGGAGGCACAAATTTCATCTCCTCCTTTAGCCTAAGACAAGCTTTTATACAATGCTGACTCAGCAGCTTGTTTCAACAACTTACAATGAGGAACATTTTTTTCCTAATTAAACCCTTTGAATGGAGGGCTACTGGTCAGAAACTTGAGATGTGAAGTAATTTGAGTTCAAATGTTTATTATGTCTGTAAACAATTCATGTGTCATTGTCTGAACAGTCAGTTTGTGATACCTGGCGTGAAGCATTCAAAAGAATGGAGCATTCATGGCCATCACTGAAACAGCATATTTTGTTGTGCTTAATAGATTTTGGAAAGAGGATTATAGGATTAGAAACTAGAAGGTTCTGAATTGTAATTGTGCTCTGCCACTGACTTGCTGTATAATCTTGAAAAGGTAATTTTGCTTTTGTCTCGATTTTTCCGTCTGTTAGGCAGGAGTACTGAATTGCACACTTGTAAGTACTGTTTTTTAGTTGATGTCTACAAACTCTTAGAGAGGTGTTCTAAAAAAAATTAGATTCTATAGCTTTGTAATTTGAGTGACGTGAGGAAGGTGAGCTGGGGGTGATGCATGTTTCTTTTAGGTTTGTTTACAGCATCTGCAAAATGAGCAGGTGAAATAATGTCAGCTAGTAGCCTCGCGCTTGCTAGCTAAGGGTTCACAGCCTTCATTACAGACCTCCTGAATGTCGTGGTACTTAAACAGCTGTTGACAAAGGATGGGGTACACAACAACTACTTAAGTTAGCCAGGCCAAAAATTTAGTCCTGGAATATTAAAAGCACCAATCTATATTAAGTCCTTAATTACATGCGTTTTCTTTTTTATTTCTGCCCCCTGAGGCTGAAAGGGGGGGAAATGATAAGGAGAGCACAGCTAGAACGTAAAATGTTTTAGAGGAGCAAATAGTACCCAATAACACAGGAAGAAGAATCCATACAGTGAAAACTGAAATAAGACTCAGGGCTCCAAATACATTTTCAGTTTTTGGCTTCCTAATGCTTACGTGTCATGGTTACCCCCTCCAGAAAGTCTTCATTCTTCTTTAAATCCCCCTCGTGGAGTGGGAACGTGACAACTGATGTCTCCTGTGACTCTCTCCATTGTACAATTATGAAAATCATTTGCAGCTGTGAATTTGCTCAACGCCTTAGAACTGTTCTAGGGAATGAGATTGTCAGATTCCTGATACGCAACAGGTAGAGATGTATTTAGGTCAGCTGGAGGATAAATCTTAGAGCTCATGTATATTAATGACTGTCAGACTTTGTCTGTGGTTGTGTGTATGGGAATTACAGTATTGGTTGCTGAATTCAGGACAATAGCTCTTCAAAAATGACAGGTGAAGGAGAAGTCTTCAGGAATTACAGTACCGAGAAGCCGTGTCTGCTCGGATGGAGGCAGTACACCCTGAGGTTAGCTGACTGACAGGTGACTGTTCCAGATTCTGACACCACCACAGTCAGTTTCCCACACTCAGTTAAAATAACAGCTATTTTTGAATTACGTAGACACCATATTGTTCTTCCAATTATTTTATTATACCATCCACAAAAGGAAAAAAAAAAAAAAAAAAGCACAAGGAAGTGTGGTGTTTCAGAGCAATTGCTAATGCTTTTCCTAAGTATTAACAATTGGGATTTTTTCTTTATTTGTAGAGGTGAAGTAGGTGAAATTAAACCAAAAATCTAAATAAAAATATAAAATAAAAATGTAAACAATGGAAAAGAAAGTGAGAAAGGAGGGCTGCTTTCTCCTCTTTGTTTAACAACATGCTACTGCAGGCGCTGTTCAGAGCATCTTCTATGTAACACCTTTCTAGGTAAGGTCCTTCTGTGGTTTCAGTGAGCTCCATGCACTAAGGAGGTTTCAATACCAAATCCGGTTTATGTTTATCCGCAGAATCACCATATCGCAAAGTTCTGAATCAGCAAGGGTGGACACACCTTGATATACACTGCTGAAAACTATCAAATTACTTCCAAAACGGAAGTTACAGATAAAATAATCCCAATCAGTTTAATAAAACTGATTATACATTTAAATACTTGCATTCTTTCTATCACAGCTCACCAGATTATTAATTTGGATCTTGAAATCTGTACTAGTATGTTAAATTGCGTGGGGTCATGAACACATTAGTCCCAGAGGCTGAGAAGGGGCTGGATTCTTTCCAACTGGCTGGGACTGTGTAACTCCCACACCTGTGAGGGGGCATGCCCTCACCTGTCCAGTCTCCTCTGCTTTCCAGGACTGAATTTACCTTCCTGAAGGAAGAGGTGAACTGCCCATGAAGCTGTTATTGAACTGTCACACTTTACAGCCCAGTTTATTTAGGTAAGTGGTGGTGTTTTACTTCTATACCTCTGGGAGATAAACTGCAGCAGTTTCGTTATTGCTCTGTATCCCACTCGCAGGGGAGGCAGCAATCTTTATAAGAGCTTCATCACAGTGAAGACACTGAACCTGATCTAAAAATGATGAAAGTTAGTACAGAGAGAATATTGGCACCCAAGATGAAGCTGTCACTTGCTGGAGTTATCCACCTGCCTCCAGGAATGAAAAATTGGCCATTTCACCTAGAAGTTTTTGCATCAGACTTTGAAATCTGTTGTCTGTAAATATGAATAAAGTGTTGAAAACGAGCAGTATTTTTCAAGAAGCCACCTGTGCTTATGTGCCACATTATACAAAAAGGAATAAAAAGTAAACTTTGTGAAGTCATTTGATCTAAAAGTAGATTGATTCCATTTAGTGGTTGAAAGTAAGCAAAAGGACAGGCAGGGAGTAATGCAAGCCTCTCTTTGTACATGATTAAAAATTGGTAATGAACAGTGCCTAAATGAGGAAAAGACTTGGAGCAAGCAGTCCCAGAGTCTATACAGTTTTAAAAGGGACTCGTACTAGGAGGCTACTATTTATAAAAGCACTGACTGGGATATCTAAAATAGGTCACTTTCAAAGGACCTTCAGGCTTGAGATAAGAACTTTTACATCTAGATTGTGTGCCAACTACTCTGGTTTGGCTTTGAATGCTCATCTAGCTATTAAATAAGATGTTGGTTTTATGTCATCTGGTTGTTCATCCTGATCATCAATTGCATAGCCACCAAAAAAAAAAACAAAAAAACACTCATTTGATGTATTTTAGTGATAGAAAATATGGTAAATATGAAATGGTAACCTGAGACTCGATCTGTAGGCTGAAGAATTCTGTTCTACCAGAGGTAGGACGTGAAACCTAAAACATGGCTGCAGCCAGAGACCACATTATTCATAGATGAGTAGTGGATAGATGAGCAGCCAGTCACACAGCTACAGTTATGTTACAAAATAGTGTCACTTCACTGTTAAAAAGGTTTGCTTGCTGTAATTTGCAGTTGCCAAATTTTGTTGAGCCTTTCATTCTTAGGTTCCTGTATTTTTCTTACAAAAGGCAGTCACTAAATTTGAGTCACCCTTTTAATCTTTTGTTAAAATAATCAGATTAATCATTTCTCTCAGTATAAAATATTTTGTCTAACCTTTGGATAGTTCTGTTCCCTGTAAGCTCCTCTTATTTCTTTTTAAAAAATATGGACACAGGAACTATAGGTAGAATCTACCTTTAGTGATGCTGAGCACTGAGGTTAAAGTGCTCCTGAATTTTGTTCTCAGTAATCTGCTTCCTTCATTTGAAGATCACATCACTGCTATGGATTTCTGTAAAGAATTTGTTTGCTGTCAGTTTTTTGTGACCTGTAAAGGATTTACATTGCTTAACACTTCCCCTGTGCTTGACACAGCCCTCTCTTCTGCAGGTGTAGCTGCAATGTCTGATTTCTAGATGTATGACTGCATTTGAAAGAAAAAAATGAAAATATTTTCAGTAGATTCAGTGTGTTAAGCAGCATGAACTTCTCCCCATTGCTCCATTATTGTTATTACTACTTTGCTGGTTTTTTTTTACCCTGAATTTATCAGTGTTTGATCTATATCATACCTGAATCACTAATTAAAAACACAGAGTATGTATCACTTGTCTTAGTATTCCTGAAACCACAGTGAAAGACATTCAAATTTCGTGGTCGTTCCCACTTGCCAGTTATGTTTTGACATGTTACTCAAGTAGGTGTGAATTCTTATACATGTACTAGCATTTTTTTGGTTTTTTTTTTGATACGTAAGGCATATCATGAGTCAGTTTGAACCACTTTGCTTTTGCTCCTTCAGCATGTTCACTTGATCATCTGCCCTGCATCCATGACAGAGAGTTTCCAGGATGCTTTCTTCAGACAAANAATACGAAAACTTTATTTTTGTCTCGTGTCAGGGAGTTGGAGGCCAATAGCATGGAATACACAAACATTATCCCACTGCACCAGCAAGCACTGTGAAAAGAGGTGGTAGGTGTGAATTCTTATACATGTACTAGCATTTTTTTGTTTTTTTGTTTTGATACGTAAGGCATATCATGAGTCAGTTTGAACCACTTTGCTTTTGCTCCTTCAGCATGTTCACTTGATCATCTGCCCTGCATCCATGACAGAGAGTTTCCAGGATGCTTTCTTCAGACAAAACGCAGACTCAGAAACAGTTCAGTGTCTAGACCAGTGTAACTAGTCATAGTCTTACATATGTCATATAGTCTTACACCCATATGTCATATAGTCTTACACATACAGTCTTACACAGAGCATGGCTGGTTCCTTCAGCCCATCCCAGGTCTCCAGTACTACTCCAGCTGGCCTTGATGTCTCACATTACTTCATACCACGGCCCTCTGCACACAACATACATTCTCAGCATTATCCAATGAAAGCACAAACATGGAAGGCTGCAAGTCACTCATTCTGTTGTCTTGGGCACCTTGAAAAAAATGCTGCTTTTTGAGGAACTTAAGATTTATAAGGTGTAATGTTCAAAGAATGGTCAGGAGGAAAAACAGGCAAGGAAAGACAAAAAGATTTTTATAGAAGATTCTTTCTGGTGAGTTTTAGGTGCATCTCTTGATACTGCTTGAAAAAGTGAAGAGCAAAACTAAGTGGATCTCACATTAAGGCTCACAGGGAGAGGTGGCGTACTCGGGTGCTACCTACGAATCAGACAATGTCTGTGTGTGGCATGAGTAGCAGGGCAGAGAGCTGTGATGGCAGGGCCACAAGGTAGAGGCCATTGGTCTTAAGGCCTTTGAAAAATTCATCATTTAGGGTCTCCTTAACCATGACGTAGCTGTATTCTCTCCAGGCATGGAAAGGTGCTGCCTATGAGGATTATGGTCACAGTCAGCTCTAGGACAATTTGTCCGCAGAGTGGTGATCAGTGGAAAAAGTTGTGAAGGCAATGTGGACGCATAAACTCCAACTCGCTGCTATTCCAGTAACTACTTAATGTTATTTAAATAAATACATTAAATTCTGCATTGAAAATTAAGTGTCTTTCGCCAACATGACTCTTCAAACAATCTAGAACTTCCCTCCTCTTCCTAATCTTCTTTTAGCTCCAGCTCTACAATTATTCACAACTTCTTTATATTTATGCCAACATTATCTTTTCTGTTAAACATCACTGCTGTTCCTGGAGAACTTATCTGCTCGATATTTATTTCTAGATAGCTGCCATGTCCTTTCTCAGTCTTTGTTTTCCTAAGCTGAACAAGTCCTTTTATTCTTTTCTCATGAAGCAGACTTTCTGCTCCTCTCATCATCCTAATAACTCTCTTGTGTAATGTTTGAATTTGTGAGATAGGGTTTGTAAGGAAGGTAATATATTTTATGAGATCACTGATACTGTTGGAAAAAAAATAGGAAAGCTTTTGAGTAGACAAGTCATTCTCACGTATGCCAAAGCCTACCAGCTTTTTTTCCAACTATCTCAATTTTTTATCTTTTAAAAGAGACTGCCTCTATCTACAAGCATTCTGTCTCATACATTCTTGGACATTATTGGCTACACCATATACCTTTTGAGTTAATCTTTCCTGAAATATTTTGTATAATTCTGTCCTCCCAAATATTTTTGGGTTTGCCGGTGTCACAGATGAATGTCTACCTCATGTTTCTTGGAAACATACCTCACCCTACATATTTTAGGATTGCCTTTGAACAACTCACTGGCCATCTGAGTGACTTCAAGGAGTAAGATGCCATGGATACGTCCTCCTCAGAGCACACCCTGTCAGAGGTCTCCCCCCAAAAGAGGGAATAAGGTGGGACCTGGAATATGTAAAACCTGTCCGGTGATTCATGCTTGTGAAAAATAGCTGATCTAAGGGCTTGGAGAGTCTCTCAATGACACACAAACTGCATTTGTAATATCCTTTTGAGTGAAGAGGATTTCCTTCCCAAAAGTCTTATTCTCAGCTCCAAATAATAGATGATCCTGCCAAAATTATATAAAAATTAGAGGTCTTATAAAGATAAATGGTATGCTTTGTGGGATATCAAGTGTATTTCTCTCAAACAGTCTATTTTTAGCAACTTCTTATGAAATTTTGAGCAGGTTTGTGTATGTGAAGGTTTGACTAGACTCACCAATCTTCCTGGTTTTTTAATAAACCAGCATAAAGTAGAATTTATTTACATAATGCAATGATCCATGAAGGTTACCATAACATCAAGGGACCATATTAACCGCTTGAATGGAATTCATTAGAAATTAACTACCACTTAAATTAATTTTCCCACATTCACAAGGCTGTAATGGTGGAAAAAGGAACCGTCCATCAGCATGTACTGACAGGAGAGCTGTCACTGCTTTTATTTATAGGTGAATACATTAACCCATGAAGCAGCCTTTTCAGACAAAATCTTGAGCTTCTGTAGAAATAAGCTGCTTCAGAAGACTTTTAATAAGTATCCCAGCCTCAGTTAAACAGGAACACATACTGCTTAATGCTTTTGCCACTGGCTATATGTATTGTAGCTTTTTAATAAGCACACTAGAAAAATTTGCTCCTAAAAATTTCAAACTTCACACAGTATGTAATGTATTTTCAGTGGATAATATTATTGGTTAGATCTAGTTATAGTGATATTGTATTATCAGTATTGGTAAAACTACACAAACAAAAGGTCATTCATTGGTTCTTCTTTTGTAGTTTATTACCTGGTTTGAATTTTTTCACCCTCTTACAAGTGCTTAAAAGTACAAGTCTCCAAACCGTAGGATGAAAGTGAATGAGACTTCTACCCACTTGGGATCTAGAAATATTTTGACCAATTTACTGTAGTGCATTGTGGTAATCATTCACATAAACTACAATGGGAAAGAGCTTTGTGTAACCGGTTAGATGACCACAGTTGTCACAAAACAGTATAGCAGAAGAGGTGGGTGTATATATTTTATATATGTAAACATCATAGCTGCCATGACCTCGGGACAATCTCCTGTACAGTTTAATCAAAATAATTTTTTTCATGTGTAATTATAGCTCAGAGCTAAAAGCTAGCCCTTACCAGTCAACAACATTTTGTATTCTAACAATGAAAGTTCAATAAGAAAGGATTGTTAGCCTTTAAAAAACACCCCCTTATGTATGACCATTAAAATAACCAAATAAAGTAAGTTTTCTTCATTATCTGTTGGGTGCTACCTTATGTAATAAACAGTGGTGACGCGACATCAGATGAGCTTGTATGTCAGCAGTGGTGCTCACTGAAATGCTACAGTCTCACTGCTGTCGAGAGAAAGAGAAAATACAGAAGTTGCGGTGAACCTCACAGCATTCTGAACACTTTCTCGTAAGCGCCTCCATGATTTCCCGAGCAGTGTCAAAGGAAGCTTCACCACACAGTTTCTCATATGGGGAATTTGTAGGACAAGTGGCCTTTCCAGGTATTTCTGTGAATTTACTGCTGTGTTCAGACACTTGACAGGCATAGCAAAGATATGAGCTTTTTCTGGGTTACCCACAAGTCCCTCAAAGGGAACTAAAGGCTGTCCTGATACTCCAGTGATAAAATCGCATGCACTTACCTTTTATGTCATCCCCTCTGAACAGATTCTTTTCAACAGCTTCTCAGATGTATCGAGATGTTACACACTTAGGGCTAAAAATATAAACTGTGTAAGTGAAGAGAAAATATTTTACAAGCTTACCCCTCCAATAGTGTATGTAGTTTTCCATTCCAGTTATTTAAATACGGCTGTATTATTCTATTCATTCAGTTATGCTGAATTAAAATCTCAATGTCAGTATTACCTAAAAAGTCTGTGGTTGCGGTTAGGTCTGTCTCAGCCTCAGATGTCACACATCTTAACAAAAAAAATTTGTTCTTGTTTACTTTTCTTTTTAATAGTTATACTTTAACTAGCTAAACTGAAAATCTGGAAGTACTTCTACCAATGTCTTGGGATGCTATTTGTTTACAATATAGATAAGTGATTCTCAGATGTTCCCACAGCAGCCTAAGGAGAGCTGGTAGCTGGGAGCAGACTAGCTACTCTCCTTCAAAAGTAGCATCTGTCACCAGTACAAATTATGATTTATTTATTATTTAATGGATTTAGAGCATTTAAAATTCTTACAAACACTATTTTGTCTAATTCTTCCACATTTTATGTGGCACTGCTTTTTAGTTTGTCTGATTTGTACACACTAATGTATACACATAATGGATAATGGGAATGAGTCAGACTAACTAGAAAATTATGCCATTTTACTTAGTTCTCATCGGGGACTACGGTTAGTTTGGTTAATTGATACAATATTGACTAGGTAATGACTCTCACTTCTGTCAACATTTTTACATTTGTTAAATTCTCCTGCCTGATTCTGCTTTTCTGCTTTATTTCCTTTTAAAATTTAAACATCTTAAAAAAGGCTCTTCTCAATTAATGCATTTCATGATTGAGGAACACTGAAATTAACTTTTAGCCAATTAAATTTTTACGAGTATTTGCTATTGTCGACAGTAGTAAAAACTTCTGTTTCAGCCACATCAATAATTAATTTAGAAGCACATGCCTGAAATATTCCCCCACATGCAAAGGAGTTGTTATTCTCCCCCAGCTTCCCTCACAGTC
>VYZQ01017850.1:0-63692 GCA_013400655.1 Mystacornis crossleyi
AAAAAAACCCCAAACCCTTAAAACTCTGTTTTTCCAGTCTTTATATTATCCTCTTGCTGCCTTCCTCCTTTCTTGAAAGACAGATACCTCCCTCCAGACTGAAGAAATACTTAGCTTCAACTGAAATTGAAGTACAACTAGTTTTTCTCTTTTGAATGAAATAATTGCAAGACTATGAAGATAGTTAATTAAAGGTATGTGTAAGAAATGTAAACCCACTAGAAGCTGAAATAGTCTTAAAACTTAATTGAGCTCCGGAATTTTCAGTCATGAGACATTAACATAGTCAAGAATTCAGCAATACAAAACAAAACTGGACATTCACGTAGGTACCAGGAACATCCAGTCTTACAGCTAGCAAGAGGATAATTCTAGAAGAGAAATCTCAAGATGAGGGACAAAATAATCTGTAATTACTAAAGATCAGAACGTACATGATGGCCGATTATCCCACATCTACCACCTGACAGGTGTTAAGAAACTGCCCTTAGGAGGCAGAACTCATGGTGAAAAACGTATTATTGGTCTTTTGGATTTCGTAATCCAAAAATAACCAAAGATAACCTACAAGAATAGCTTCTCTCTTCCTTTCCTTATTAACTAATTTTGAATTTTAGACTTTTTTTTTAAGTAAAGTGCACGTATGGCAGTGTATTGATCAGCCAACGAAAATCTTTCCTAAACTTAAACAAGTAACACTGCTCAGTGTTTACTAAGGCAGCAATCTCCTAGTGAATAACTGGAATCACTACAATCCCCTGCACAAGAGACCACACAAAATGCAGTAGTACAAAAGGTACTAATTAGGACAAAAAATCCACAAGACCAAAAGAGGACCCTTCAAAAGAATCTTGACCAACCAGAAGTCCCTGCACTGACTTGCTATGTCAAGATGCAAAACTTGATACCACATATTCTGAATTTACTGAACTGGCACAATTACCATGACTGGGCAAATGTTAAAAACACACATCTCCGGGGCAGCTGTCAGAGCCACAGGTGTTGGCCACAATTTTAACAGTAGCACTGTTTTTCCTGGTGCTCTCAACTCATTTGAAGAGAAAGGAAATTGGAATATTATGTTCATAATGTCTTATTTACTTTTTCTCCTATTTGAGCCTAGAAAAGACATTTAAATTCCAATGATTATGGTTAAACCAAACCAGTTAATCAGGTGACTTCAGTACAATCTGCCCTTGTTAGAAAATCAACTGAAAAACGCTGTAAAGCAGCAGCAATAGTCCAGAGGTGCATTTACTTTGCTAATGACGACACAAATATGTGCTCCCATCCCAAGTGAAAATGTGCAAAGAGCACAAAAGTGCTCCCAGTGAGAAGCTAACAGAACATGAACAACCCAAGAGTATTCCCAACCATTTGCAGGGAAATGGTTTTTGGACACAGCAAATATTCACCAGTACTGAGGCTAATCACAGGTTATAGAAGGGAGCCTTGACCAATGGCCAGGGCAGTGACGCTGTCACCTCAGCATTACCAGCAGCACAACCTGCAGCCCTCACCCAGCACCTCTGCCTGTCTGTGATCATCTGCCAAACAAGTGCTCCTCACACCTTCTGCAGCACAGCTCCAGAACTGTGGCCAAGTGGGAACGCCTGCTCAAAACCAGCATGGCCAAAAGTGTCTGTAGACCAGAGCTTGCAGGCCTTCATTATCACTTCTGTCACAAATTTATTGTGCTTTCATAAGTTAATAAGGGTCTTGAAATTAATTTTGGGATTTAGGGATCACTAACATCTAGATGACCCACCTAGAATGGTGTCCTGAGGATGCCTCCCATGCTGTTCACCCCTGAGCTGGGCAGGAAGCAACTGGAGGTGCTTTGGTTCAAAAGTAGAGTTGGAAGAGGAAGCAGTGGCAAAGCACCCTTTGTGCAGACACTCCTCTCCACCACTGCTGAAGGAGCCAGTGCTGCACTGAACCCATCCCCCAAGCAGGGCCCTGCTGGGGTTTTCGGTGCAGCTTTTGGCAGTCGTCAACAGAGGCAACCCAGAAAGAACGAGGGCTAAACCGAGTATGTGCAAAAATACACCTATAACTGCCTCGGGATGTTTTGGGCCAGAAAAGCTTAAGTTTCTGAAACCTAAGGAATCTCAGGTGTCTGCAGTAACTGGGAGAGGTTTCCATGGGCAACACTCTCGAAGGCAGCTGCATGAAATATGCTTTAAGGGATACCAAAGTCCTAGATTCTTTACTGGATTTAACAATAGGTACTGGAACAAGATTAGTGCAGGCATTTATTCAGTCAGCTGAATACAAAGCATTCTAAAAATACTTTTGCTTGTCATAAAATTAGATTAGAAAAATATATGTACAAAATTCACATGAACAAAGGTAAGTACGAATAACTATCTGGGATTTCTGGGTTACAAACAATGCACACTATTTAAAATGCAGAGGCGTTGCCACAGAAAAAAGTTACTAATCCTGCTGGGGCAAAGTAACTGCACTAGTGTGTGGTTTGCATGGGGGAGGGAAGGAAAAAGAAAAGGAATTGCTTTATTAACCTTTTTGCAGCTTTGTTTTGTTTGCTTTTTCCAAAAAAACCCCCAGCTTTTCAAATTACTTTTAACTGATAGCTCTGAATGAAGAAACTTATATTTATCAAAGCAAGTATTAACAATCTTGTTAAACTTCATTTACTCCCAGAGATACCTTAGGCCTAGTAGTTTAATAAGTACCTTAATAAGTTGCCTTACTTTTAGAAACTACAGGGTAAAATTGAAAGACTTTCCACTGAGACATTCTATTAGGAATATTCTTCTTCCTCAGCATTTTCACTTTGAGTGAACACAAGTAAATCCACTTTACTTTGCTAATGAACCAGCTCTTTGTTCATTTATCTATCAAGCTATTTATAAATATCTTGCAATCACAGCATTATCTGGGGGTTAAAGAGCATGTTTCAACTCAAAACAAATGGACATGTCATCTCATGTCCTTCCATAAACAAAAGCTAAGGGCTTGGAATCCAGCAGAGATTTAACCTTGTAATCATGTTGTGTATGTTCATTTTCATAGCTTTTCTTAGATGCTTGTAACAGTGTAAAACACGAGCAGCTGCCCTTAACTTAGAGCGGCCCTGGAAGCAGTGAATTATTGCACCAGATGTACGTGAGACAGGGCCCACGTGTGGACACCGGGCAGGGCCCCCCTGCTCAGCGCGCTCTGCTGGGTTACACACACTGCCCAGGGGCGAGGGGGAACTGCTGTGCCATTCGGGCACGCAGCTAGTGCCCGCTGCTGCAGAGGAGGCAGAGACTCAGAAATCTCCTCAAACAACTTCTGAAACTTCACTTTTCCCCTGAAGAAATACCTACAGCCTATGCTGACACAACAGCAAGTTCTGGCTGTATGATGCTGACTTCTCAGATACAAATAGGCATTTTTTGGTGACATGGTAAATACAGCAGTATGTGAATCAAGTAGTAATTCAATGAAATGGATGTTCCCAACTAGAAAAATCTGCAGCAACATATATCCAGATTAAAATCACATTTTAAAACTGAGTGCAATTTTTAAACTCTGTTTTTTAACTTGCACGGGCCAAAAAAGTACATGCAGTATTAACACTTAATCAATTTCTCCCTACCCAATTCCATGGCATCAACCAGCGACAGGGTAATGAATGCAAAATATGCTAGTTCATTTGACACACTGTTATTTGTACATATGCAAGTACTAAATAACTAACACTCAGACTTTGGGAGAACGGTTAAATTGAAATGAATTCTAAAAAATTCCCATGAATAACTCAGTTTCAAGATATAACTGGATATAAAAGCCAAAGAATTGTGACTTAAAAAAAATCAGTTAGTGATTTCTTCACTTGTAGTACTTTCAATTCTTTAACTTTAAAAGTCACTGCACATTCAAAAAAGAGTTTATTTAACCTTGCCTGATCAAGCAATGCAGAACACCAGAAAACCTTTATACCCTGTTTTTTCACCTGGAATTAGATAATATGATTACCACATTCTACAGCCCCCTCATTCCCTAAATCCTACTGAGGATCTACATTGAACTGACGTTCCTCTCAAGTTTACATCTCTCAGCTGTCTTGTGCAGAACATCAAGATTTTTCTCTTTTCACATTTTTAAGCTCGGGCACTGTCCCCACCCTTTCCCACCCAGACCTACCCTTCCCATTCCACACTGAGCGATTTGAACCAAGTGAACTCTGTAGCCCTAACCCTGCTTCCCGTTATCATATCGCGCCGTGCCAGCGAGGGGCCATCCCTTACCTACTGGTGTTTACTTGATCTGTCCTGACTGATGTGAGCACAAAACCGGTTGCAACTAACGCAGGGCGTTTACTGTCTCTCCAGAGGGACTGAAACTATTCCCTTTTGTTTATACCTCAAATCCCAAAGTCCCAATAGCCTTTCTGTTGCTAGACTTTCACCTCCAAATGTGTTTGCCCTCTACTAGTGTACTTTTACCAAAGAAAAACGTCTATTAAGAATTGTTCAAACGTTACCTATGATATCAAAACACACACTCAAAGTCAGTTTAACCAACTGATACTGTGATTCAAGTAAAAAACAAAAAGCTTTAATATTTTAACAGATACCAAATCCTGGAATAAACACTGTTGTAATTTTAGGGTTCTATTTTAACAGTTAAAGGAGAGACATCTGGCAATAATCTACAAATAAATACAGTGTCTCCATTCTTAGTTTCTCCTCCAAAACACTACCTAGGAAATTTCTGCAGCATGATTCATATAATCGACATGATACATTACAATGCCTTTCAAATAATCCCGAATTCTCAGTTCATTCAATAAAGAACTCATTTTTGAAAGAGAAAAGGGAACGTGCCCTGCCAGAAAACTTGCTTTATTGACTCAGCCCTGCTGCCAGCAGGAACAGCGTGGTGAAGCAAACTGCACAATTTCAATGGCGTTTTTGTATAGCAAGGGCAGAAACAGAAAGAGGCTTATTTACCGAAATGTGAGATTCCACAGGTGAGGCCAGAGATGGTCTGAAATCCTCTTCTTTTAGTTCCAAAAATTTTAATTTATGATGCAGTCTGTAATAATCCTTTCAAGCTGCCAGGTACAACGCACGCCATATCTCAGCCGTGTTTTCTTTCACGCTTTTGCAGAGTAACTTTGTTATTTGCATACAGCTTAGTCCTGGCCTATGGGACTTTTTGAACATCTACATGTTAGATTAGCTGTCTTGACATGCTCTATCAAGCATGACATCATGGATCTCCATGGTAACCTTAGCCACACCTGCCCAGATGCCAGAGTTACCTGTCATGTTCAGACCGAAATGAACATTACAAAAACCCCTCAACCACCATTTCCTAGGCAATCAGCCTGCAAAGGCACCGGAAGGATTTGGGTTTTGTTTTTAATTGATTGAAATCTAATTTCGTTTGCCAAGAAAATTTCTTCTTCACAGAGCACTGCCTGAAGCACTAGAACTGCTCCTGACCCTTCCACACCTCCCAGCCTATTTCCTAGTCAAACAACTGAACAAAGTTGTGGCAAACTTCTTCCAGCTCCCTTTCCTACCCCAGGCTCACAAGCTCCTGCTCTGAAAAACTTCTACGCATTCATTTTTGTTCTCTGCCCCTCAGAAAGGTTTTTTTAGAGGTGACTTGTAAAACAGGTTCACAGCAGGGATTACCCCCTCCCACTGCCAGGTTAGCATTTAACCTCTTAATTGCTAACTGCTTTTCATCCTTGCAGCTACAGACCCAGCTTTTACACTTGTTCCTGCTCTTTCCTTCTCTGCTGACCAGAGTCAGCCTCACCTAAGCATGTAACTGTGATTTCCACAGCACATGATTCACACTGTCTGAAACTGAAAACATCCCAGACTATTTCCTTCTTGTTTTCTCTTTTTTTTTTTTTTTTCTAACTTTCCTGGGGATTACGTTAGTACCTTCCTTTCATTACCACAGACGAGACAGCCTTGGCAGAGGTAAGGTATTTAAAGCTCCTGCAGAAACTTGCATTACCTAGAAAAAAATTTTGTTGCTCGGCTTTACAGGCTTCCAGGTGGAGGGAGCTCCGGTGCCCAGCTGTGGACTTACCTTAGAAGGGGGAAAACCTCTAATGTGAGGGTGAGCTGCCAGGCTGTGGGTTGCAGAACTGCGGCCATTGGGTCCTGCATTCCCCTGTGCTGGGGTGGACAACGCATGGCACGTCTGCACCCCGCAGGCTGCTGCAAAGTCACGCTCCAGTTTACCACAGACCAGCTTAGCTGCAGGCTGTTTGCCTTGCTGCAATATCCCAAGCCCCTTGTGCAAATAAAGATGGCCCCTGCCTCTGTGAGCTTTCCTTTCCAGAAGAGGATATCACAAACAAGGCAACAAACCTAGAGAGGAGAAATTATCTGTGTGCACAGCTGGGAGGTTTCAGGTCACCACGTTAGCTAACCATCAGTAATCTCTGCAGGCATTTTACCTGGCCATGACTGTACTTCTGATTTGTGGCAGATTATCAAGAGTAGAAATGGGTCCTCAGGAGGCATATCCAGGGAGGGATTTATCTGAATAAATGAAGCCTGGAGGAAACCATTAGTGCATAGTGGATGATGCAGACAACATTCAGAGCTGCCCTTGCTGGTAGAAGTGATACAGTAGGACGTGACAGCATCGAATATTTTTCCCCGATGTTTATTTTCTGCAAACAAGGAATCAGTTTGCCATACTCAGGTACTGATAGCTAAAATGGACAAGAGAAGAAAGTCCACATAGGAAAAAACAGACAATTACCAGTCTTGATTTTCTGTTGGTTGTGGACCTTACAGGGTTTAGAGCAACCTGAACAAGAAATTATGAGAGATACCAAGGGTTACCTCCTGACCGTAAATATTGGGGTGTTTTACGTTTCAGCTGCACCATTTGAAAGAGAGATTAGAAAGTGGTGTTGCATTAGCTACTATCCTTGATAGGTATCCTACAGTGGGGAAATTCCCACCATGGACAATGTTGCCACTTTCCAGATACTGGAGCAGCTGAAGAAGTAAGAAGGGAGAAAAGGAACCTGGAAAGGAACCTGGAAAATAAATTGTGACATTTTAATTTAAAATGTGTCATTTTAAATCACGTCTTCCCATATATCTTTGTATATGTTACATACACATACCTACTACATGTGCATGTAGTTTGTCTTCCATACCACTGCTACCCACTTACATACGTATGGGCGGAAAAAAGTATGGATGCTAAACACACATATACACTCTTCAAGGCAAAAGTATACTATAGTCTTATTCACGGAGTGGCTAAGAAAGCAGGCATTATACATACCCATACATGCATACACACACATACACACAGCTGTGTGTACACATATATAAATATATACACCCCCCTATGTGTATCTATATACAGTTACATACAAACACACACAAACACACACACAAAATACTGCTGTGTGGGTGTGCACACAGAGACACAGTTGGTAAGAAAACCCCCCTCTGAACTGTAATGCTATGATCATCATGGTCTTACTGCATCTGATGAGCCAGACAGTTGATACATCACATGCCAACTAAGCAACTTTCTTACAATCAACTTGCATTATTTATTTCTGTATGTTTCAATGTGGTTTTGGTTCAGTTTATACTTCTTTAAGTAATGCGGAATGGATGGAGTCTTCAGTATTTCTCACTTTCGAGAAATATATTTTGATGCTGTAACGGTAGTTTTAAAGTTATTTTGTTTTAAAATTGTTTTAAAACTCATTACACACAACACATATAATACATATGCCTAATCACCAAAAAATAGAAGCAGGAGAATGAATTTTGCCCTCAATAAATTAGCAAGGAAGACACATTTTAAACAAATATCAAGAGCAGTTACTGCATTCCTTCTGTAATTTATTGCCTTCAGAAAAGGCTCAAATTACAAAATGTGTAGGGTGTAATGCTGTAGGCTGTTCAAACTGGGTTTGCAATGTCTGCAACACTGGAACTAAATATTTACATGACTCCAAAAGATCTAATCTCTGGATTTCACCCCCCTCCCACCCCCTTTATTTAATTTGTATACTATCTTTATCCACCACCCAGCACATTCCACACAGTCACTAAAGTTCATGGAAGAGATAAGTGGGGAGGAAAAAAAGTCAAGACTCTAAAAACAAAGGAGTAAAGCTGTTTAAAAACAAGAATCCTCATTAGAGCTGAAGTCTTGCAGCAATTTTAGCTGGATACAGATGGATTCTAAAAGTGATAGCACCTGGGATCTCTAGAGACCCTGTAAAAGAGAAGTTCTAGGGATGAGTTAACAAATCGCAATTTTTCCAAACCTGTAACAGTCTGATCTTCAAAGCCTTTCAAGTTTGCAAAGCTTCAAAGAAGCTTGGAATTCACTAAGAGCTTCCACAGCAGTGTACAATATTTTTCCAACTTATTTTTTTCCTTATTTACAATTAATTTGCTATTAGTGCTGAAACACCTATAAACCACTGAGGGAAAAATCTTCTACAAAAAGGTTTGCTGTTAAACCGAGAATAATGAGCACAAGATTTTTTAGACTAAACTCCAAATTCTGATGCTGGATTGAAAAAAAAAATTCTTGAATATACAGTAGATTGCCTCAACAGATTAAACTCTACCATTGCACCCAAAACCGGAGTCCAGAGTTAGGAAGAGATCCTTGCATGGCATTCCCTGAATTCAGAAGGTCGGCGTGTCCCAGCCTCCACCTGCTCTGAGAGCTACATCAGCGTGTCACCTCTGCTCTCACCCTACATCTACTGCTCGCTGCTGGAGAGCAAGGGGGGCAGAGGCACCCCCCCACCACCCCTCTCCAGTACGCTGCTGGCAGACCAATGTGGGCGTCAAAGCTGCTTGGAGGAGGCAGATAGTTATGGGTAAGTCTGTTCTGTTTGCATTACAAAACTCAAAAATAGAAAAGAAAGCAAATGAAAGGGTAACAGAGCCAGCTAAAGCATACAGACACACTCTGCAGGTATTTTCTTTTCTCCCAGGCAGTGGTGCCAATATTGAAAGTGTAACAGAAATTAACAGCTGTTCCATATTTTCCCTTCAGCTGTGAAAAGTAGATTGAGACTCATATACTGAGATCAAGAGTCTCACCTTCACTGCTTTCTCTGTGTATGCTCTAAAAAAAAATGAAAAGCTCTTCAGAAATGTCAATTTCAACAAACAGTTCCACGGTAATATTGAATAGACTAATGATTGTTTCTTTGAATTTTAAGGCAACATCTGAATCACAGGCCACATTAAAAAAAATTGTTTCATACTTTGTTACATTGTCACCTTTTGTAATGATGCAACACTCAATTTTGTCAGAGTTATAAGGACTGTTAAACAAAAGACATGATACAAATTCGACTTCCTTACCTGATCTCTCAGTCTCTCTTGGTGTCCCATTATTGCTGTGGCATGGTGGGGATATTTCTGTTTCAGATGCTCAAGAAAAGCCTCTCTCTTCCTGTCCATTTCTGAGGTTTGCATTCCCAGTATTTCTTTGGAACTGCGAGGGCCACCTACTGTATGTCTTCGAGGGATGTTGCGAGTGGACTTTGAATTAGAAGAAGTGTGACTGCTTGGGGTCGAAAGGAGCTCTTTAGATCGGAGACATTCTGCATCGTCTAGTGATGTTACATGCAAACTGGGTTTTGCCTGGTCTGAAAAAAAACAAAACCCAAAACCAAACTTAGTTTATATTATAAAAACTTAATACCAACATTCACATTAGTAGCAAAATGGAGAAACAGACTGATGTAAAAGCTAGGTACTTTTAAAAGTCTGGCAGTGTGCAATGGCATGTTCTGCATCATTAGGCATATACACATCATAGTAAGTGTCCCAGAAATAATCCCTTATGTAAGCTGTGCACATACTTATATACTTTTATCACACAACTGCAGTATTGCCTCACAGAAGAGCAAGCATCATTAAAGTAGATGTCCCTTTTATATCAACTTTACCTATGTGACTTGAAAAGAAGATCTGAGAGGGCTCTTATTCCCTGACCTTTAAGATCTACAGGATTTCTTCTACAAGAAGAAACAGATTTCTTCAATATGGCGCAATACACTTAATGGTCCCATAACTAGTATCCTTAAGAATACGAACTGATAAAATTATTTTGACAGAGCAGATTTGTAATCCTTAATCTTTTTTTTTTTTTTTTTTTTTCCCCCACAGTGGATTTTCAACGTGTTCTGAAACACCTAGGAAATAATAAGAGGGTTTGGGAGTCTCTTTTTTCCCGATTTGTGACTGTGGTCTGGTTTTAAATTTCACGGATCTCCCTCGGATTTTATATGTCTCAGGGCAGCAGGATGGAAAATTCTACATAATTTTTCATAAACCATTTCTTAAGAAATAGAATAAAAGCAAGTTTTGTGTGATATAAAAAAGAAAAAAAAACTCAGATAAATGTTACTACTTAAAAATCTACTTTAAGACCAAAGACCACGACGGCATTTGTAAAGAAACAGGCAGACACTGTGGGTAGGGAAGTGCTGGCTTATCTTCAGGTAACTCTGTAACATGAACCCTCTGGTGCTCAAAAAATTGTAGACTGGAGCCTTGTTACTTAATATCTTTGAAAAAATCCCTCACTCCTTTGTCAGCAAAGGGGGAAAAAAAAAAAACCCTAACAAAAACTTGAAGCACTGAAAAGGCCTCTCCAAGTCTGATGCAGCCTTCCTCATTTTCACCAGGCAGACTCAGACGCCCCTGTGAGCGTTAACCCTTCCCAGCACTTCCCCAGGAGCAGGGAGCTCCTTCTTCTACCTGTTTTGAATAACTCTTTATTTCTCTCTGTCTGACACTTTTTGCCTCAGAGCCCCTTATCCTCCCCCTGATGTTTCCCTTGCATGCTGCCATTATACAGCACCGCTGTTTGGAAACAGGCACCTACTCGCTTCTTTTTATGGTTCAGTCAGTCATTCTGACACCGTGCCTACCACTTGCCTCAGGATTTTATGCTGAGGATTTCTCAGCTTTCTGGTGTGCATTGTCAATTGCCTGCCACGTGCCATGCAACACCAAGCCCTGGTAATAAAGCAAATCCTCTATTGGTGGAGCCACTGGTGTGATGTCCCACCAATTCACACAGGGAATCAGTTTCCTTGGGTTCCATAACAAAACTTGGCCCTGGACAGTCTTCAAAGACTTTGCATGTTTCTGTAAGCTCCCTATACTGTTCAAGGGCTCCAGAATTTTCAACAACGCCCTCTTGTTTGCATTCATGGAAACCTATCCTGAAAGCAGATGGAGGCACAGGGGCCCAGACTGTAGGTGACTCCATGCTTTGATGAGCACAGATCTGGACACAGCTTTGTGAGCAGGTTTGGCTCACAGGGAAGTCTTACTCTCACACAGATTCAAAATGTCATCTGTGATCTTCACAGCAACTTCTAAGACCTTCTTAGCAGCACAATCCTGGTTAAACCTTCAGAGCAGCAGCCTCACTTTCATGTACAAACATGCATGCACTCAATTTTTTCAAGCACAACTCAATTAAGAAACATTTGTCCTCTCTGCTTATTGAAAAGTCAGCGCACGAGCCACCATGTACACTGAGCTTGTTTGAGAAAAATGGCAAATGAGAGTTTTGCTTGCAAGAAGCCAGTGTGGCTATTCCAGATACATTCAGTGAAAATGGTTTCTGAAAGCTGCACAGTCATTCCAATGGATTTTACATGAGAGGGAGAAGAAGTGGGCTGGGGCTGGATGGAATTTACCATCTTTAATTTTTTGCGCCAAGAGCCTAGAGGTTATATCTCTGAGGCTGCTGGAACAAAGGCACAGACATGAAATAAGGAATTTTCTTGGAGCTGGAGGGAGTCAGCCTGAGCATGGATGACTGAGTGCAGCAATTTGGTATAAGCCCTCAAAATACGGTCACAGCAGCAGTTTCAATCACTGAGTGACGGCAGGCACTTCCTCAAGAATGCAGGTAAAGCTATGCTGACAAGCACAACCAAGAACTCATGAGTCTGTATTTTGGGTCCTAAATCTCTCTCATGCAAAGTCTTTCCCTACTCTGCACTTAAGTCATTTCAATAGTTTAAGAAAGAGCTAATTTTTGGCACATAAAGAGACATATCAAGTAAAGTGTTTTACCACTGTTTGTTATTAGGTGAAAACTTGAAAAGGAATCAAAAATAACATATTTTTCTTATACTGTATTAGAAAGATCAACAAATTCTCTTATTTTTCTTTCATGTATTTGGAAAATACTGCATAAATACCAGTGAAAAGAAAGGAATGCAAACTATGCAAACTCAATTTCTCATCTTGCCAGAGAGCTGACTTGGGCATCCAGCAGCATCCTGATCCTGCACCATTACAGCACACAGCAGCACGTGAGCTTCTTTACAAACCAAAATCTGTTGTGTTTAAGTATGGGTCTTTTCCCTACTAACTGCAGAAAAAAAATGTTTTGGACCACTTCCTGGACAGGCATGAGTGACTTCAATGATGAGGTTGAGCACTGGGCTGCTGAAACGCCCCCTGTGGATCTCGAGACACGTCAGTTCTACAGATGCTGTGTATGCCAGAGTGCTACAAGGAGGAAAAACTGGGAGAGGTTTTCTGGATTCTGGAGTTGCTCAATAACATCGTGGGTAAACCTTCCATATCTTCCAAATGAAGATAACAGGCCTAGCAAACCAATCTCCACAGATACCTGTGAAATGTGTGAAACATCATGTGATGGTTCCTAGATGAGTGCTAAGAGTAGAGTAGGAAAAGGATAAATTATGCAAGTACCCTCCTAGGGAAAAGAGCAAAGAGAAGGCAATAGAAAACACAGAGGTGTGAGATAAGCTTGTCTCCCTCTCTCCCTCCCTCATATTCTGAAGCTAAAAGCTGAAGGTCTTTCTGTTCAATAAAGCAGCAAGTCTAGAGGGCAAAGCAAGACTTGCTGATTGACAGGGAGGAATTTGGTTATCCAAAGGCATGAGTAACTCTTACACTTGATTTGCTTCTCAGATCTGAAAACAAGTTTCAAGATTTCTTAACATCACCAGCATCACCCGTGACTACAGTAAAGGCCCAGGTCTGCCGCACAGAAGCAGTATGTCTAGGATTAGCAGCAAGATTATCATGACAGATTAATGGCTATCAGCTAGCAGAAAAAAAATAGAAAAATAAAAAAGTCTTTCGATGTGTCCTGGCACGTAACTCTTCTAAGTCACACCCTCCGTGAAGTCTACGAAGGTCAGGAAAGTCACTTTGCTTCATCACTTTAAATGCTATGAAGATTTTAATAGTCCTGTTTTGCAACCCAGGTGACATGAGAAAAGAACATTTTCAGAATAATTTCAGAAAGGAACAAGTGTGGACCTGAGCCATACTGAAACTGTGAAACTGAGCCTTGAATCAAACCCCATTCAATACTAAAGTTTTAAAAAAGAATATAGATTTAACAGCATGAGTCAAACCAATCTCTGTTACATTTATATTAGCAGTAAATGTGATATTATTTGGAATTGTTCTAGTTTACTTCACTGTCTTTACAATTAGCTCTCTTTCCAATGTAAATTTTGGATATGGGCCAAAACTACTACATTTGGTTATGAGCTTTCAGCACTCAACATTTTTGGGAACCATAGGAACAGTCTGGTCTGACTCTGTTTTCCTAGCTCCACATGTATCTGAGGCAGTTTCATACAACCCCTACAGAAGAAATGTGTTACTGAAGGCTTTTTTTTCCCTAGTCAGACACAAAGTGAAGATTTCCGTCCCACTAAACATAAACATACACAGACGCAGATTATTCGCAATGCTCAGTAATTTTACTTAAAAAGTGATTCAAAAAGCATCAATCAATTAATGAACAGCCAATTAAAAAAAAATTAGGAAGAGCATTTTTTACCCTCCTAAGTTGCCAATGCACTATTTGTTGGTATTGCATGCTTGTAAACTTGTGTGATTTTTATTTTAAACCACATGCACTATTTGTCTCATAGTGTTTTGCACTATTGAGGCACAGTAACACAACTTTTCCTGAAGTACCTTTGAGGAATATAACATGCAGGAAATGGGAATGTTCTCAGGTGCCCCACAGATACTGTAATAGATATAGATTAGATTAGGTGTTTGTCATGCTACCTGAACATTACGTTCCACGTGGAATGGCCCACACAGAATAGGAAATAGATAGTGCAGCAGTGAATGTATGAATGCACAGCGGCGGAGCCGCCGTGGAAACCCCGCTTAGACAGTCCTGGCTTCGCTCCAAAACAAACCCCAGTGGTTTCACTCAAAGTAAACTAACCCTGTCACAATCTGCCGTCAATCTCCCCCTTTTAACAGACACCCGGAGGTAAAGATGAGCTCAAACCCACTTTTACGAAGGAAGAGCTATTTCTCTGCCATAGCTGAGGCTGGCAGAGCATTTAAAGGGAAGGGGACATGCTTTCCCCACCTCAGCCTCCGCACCGGCAGGATCCCGCATCCGTGACAGCCATGCAGCGTGCTCCCGGCTTCAGAGGGCACAGAGAAATCTCTCCCAAGAGAAAGTTAAACTCACAAAGTTCCAATATTAGGGAAATGTGCACAGCAGAGCCATTAGCACAAGAAAAAAAGTGTTATTTCTTTTCATGCATTCTGCCTCCAGTTATAAAAAGCAGCAACGAGGGACATGCTTAAACGTAACTCCATCTTTGCCTTACTTATATCGCCGCTTACTTACCCTTCGTCTGCCTGCTGTCTGTTGGGCAAGCCAGGCACAGCTCAAGTTTCTGGCTTTCATTTTCCTCCATTGTCCCTGCCTACCGCACAAGCTCCCCTCTCCAACTTGGAGCCGCAGCGCCCGGACCGTCAGCGCCGGGCTCGGGGAGGAGCAGAGGAGCGCTGCGCTGCCGGCGCGGAGCCCCGCAGCAGCCCCGCAGCAGCCCCGCAGCAGCCCCGCGGCCGGACGCGCTCCCGCGGCGGCCCCGGCGCGCCCCGAGCCCGGCCCCAACAGGTGACGGCTCCGCAGCCGCCCCTACCCGGCCCGCGCCCCGCGGCAGCCGGGCGGCCGTGTGAAAGGCAACATTTCAAACGCGATTACAGGCCTGAGCCTCCGCTGGAATCCGAACCCGCAGCCTTTTAAATCTCTGTCATGGGACAAAAGCCTTTCCACACGGTATTTTTTTTAAGCTCGTAACCACCAAGCCCACAAACATTCCTGATAAATACTCCTCTGTCTTTTTTAGCGTCTAGTTTAAAAGTAATTCATTATATAAACTCTTTGAGGTTTTGTTTTCAGTTGGATTCTTTCAAGGCGCTCAGAGAATGGATTGAGGAAAAATCAAGATACAGGAATTCAACTTTAGCAAAGCCAATAAAAATGAATGGTAGCAATATGTAAGCAGGGACTTGGGTTAAGAGGGATTCCGAAGCCTCAGTAGCAAAACACGTAGAAACATATAACTAACTCTCTTTTGGCAGATCAGAGGCCAGCAGTTTGCATGAAAATGGATCGATCTACCAGGCTGCAAGGCAAAAAATAGTGTGGCTAAGAAGAATGAGATCAAATCCCACAGATTCCAGCAGATACCACATGTGTTGATGTAGTAGAGAACATCAGACTGATTTAGTCTCTCCAAATCATAACACTGAGTCAGAGATGGTGGAACAAACTTAGTGTTGAGTTACAACATGAAGACCATGTTTGTGAATTTTATTCACAGACAACTTCTGAATTAGGTTAAAAACAAAGCATAACTGAGATACTAATAAAAATAGGCAATTTCTTACTTAAATTCATACTCCACCACCAGGTAACAGTATCTTGGATGTCTTTTTAAACGGACCTAGCATAATATGGTCTTTCAAGTTTTCTTCAACTCTGACTTCAATATAACATCAGCCAAATCGTTTGCAATGACCTCTCAACCACCCAATCCAGACAGGCTAGGAAAATTCCTCTACATTTCCTTCTATGTCTCTATCTGGCAGAAATGTCATCCTGTCTACTTAGATTATTGAATGCAGAAATATTGTGTGTATGTATAAATTCAGTACAGAAGCTCAAGGAGGATCACTCTCCTCATGGGCCTATCCTCCCCCTTCCAGATTAAAAAAAAAAAAAAAAAAGGCTTTTGAGTAAACTACAAGGAGCACTTGATAAATGAACAAAACTATTGTTCATTAGATCAGACATACATATTCTCTAGCATTTCAGAAATATTTATTTTCCTTTTTAACAATTAATTCTATATGGTCTTGGAACCTGGCAAAAATCCCAGAAATCTAGGATGGAAAACACAGAAAAGATGAAAATACAATTTAAACATTAGCACTGCTATTTAAGGTCTGCAGTACACTGTTCCCAGCAGAATACTCCTATAGTTGCCCTGCAATTATAAAGAAAACAGTGTGATTTTATTTAGAATAGTGTTTTTACTGGCCCTGGGTTCCTCCTGCTCATTCTGGTTGTGGACTATTTTAGGAGGAGAACTGATGGCCAGCCATCCCATTTATTTGATGTTTGTGATATGAAGGAATGTATCTTTAACGCCGATGGTTTCCAGAGTCTGGACAATCATGATGAGCCTCTTGCAATTTACATTCACAGCCAGCTGGAAGGATAAGAGGGTTCTTGCAGGAATAGTGAACACTGAACACCACCAGCTGCAAGAAATGTAAAGGAACTCAGAAACCTCTGATGGAAAAAGAAAGTCAATGCAGTTGCCTGGAGCAGCACCATTAAAGCCGTACTAAGACATTACCTGTGCACAGGGCCCAGAAACTGAGAGTTCAGAAACTAAGGGCATTTAAAAAGACCTTATCCTAAAATAACACAAAAGAAAGCACAAAACATACTTGCGTTAAATGCCTGAAAGGAAGGAACTTTTTCAGCCTTATACAAAACCAGGGTTAGCTGTGGAGGTCAGTAGTGTTTGTACCAAGAACCTTAATAAGAACAGAATCAGTGCACTCTAGCTCCTTAGAAAGCTTTCCTTCCATCCATGGTGGGGAAAAATACCTAGAAAATTAGTCTAAAACTAAAATAATGATGGCAATAACAACAACAATAATAATTAAAATTAAACTATCTACTTTGAGCCAGCACCTTCAGTTTCTTCAGTCAAGAGCATAAGACAAGAGTTGTTCTGTTGACTTTCCCAGTCCCAGAGAGCAGCCAAGTGTCCCTCAGGACAGTGCCAAACTGGTCTGGAACTCCTACTTTCATGGCCATAGCAAGATGTCCCACTGCTGAGACTGACAGTAAATGGTATTGATAGAGCCGCTAAGGGGCCTGAGCAAACTGGACACCCAAAATGTAGAGATGGTCTAAGAGAGATTGTTTTTTTGGCTGTGGACCTGTGACTTGAAAACTGGGTGTCACCTTATGAGAACTTCTGCAGCTGCAGAAGTAGTTTTTCAAACAGGATTAAAGAGCATCGGCAAAGGAAGAAACTAAACGTGACACATTTTGGTATCATCAAAATCAAACAAAACAAAAGAGCCTGCCCATAAAACATAATCACCGCCCAGGAAACATGAGCACCTCTGCTGCAGCTCGAGACAGGGAACAATTGGGACAGCAAGGTCTCAAAACATGTCTCATTTTAAGGAAGAATTCCTTGGTCTCAAACTGGATTTAATTTGTATATCTAACAATGCTATTCCTTCAGATGTCACTGGAGTCTATTTAGAAGAATTAGTGAAACTCCTTTAGCAGCTGGAGACAGCCAGAACCATAATATTATTAGGCTCAAATAAAGAGCACCCCAGTACAGTCACTGGGATGAATCACTAACGACAAGTTAAATAAACTTGATTAACCAGTCCACAGCATGCAATCAGCGTTTGTTTATCTGTGGGATCAACAATAACAGTGGTTCCTTTTAATTACTGTGCTCAGATCTGGATCCATCAATATCAAAACAATGCACAGAGAATAATTGCCAACAGGTTATGATGTTTTAATTGTGTTTAAAATTAATGTCCCAGGGCGACTTCAACTCTTCTGGATTTAGCATATGCATAAGAGGAACAATTAACAAATACTGGCTGCATTCAATTAGTCAAACTTATAATATACAACAATGACTCCATGGCTCTAGCAATTATTCAGAACTAAAAATCTGGGAATCTAATTATTAATAGTTAAATCATGAGAAGTGTCCTGTAATTAAAGACTTGTCTCAGTGCCCATGTGAAATCATGTAGCCATTGCGAAAAACATCATGAATGCTCTCCGCAGGAACCAGTCTGACACTGTTTAACCTACTGTAGTCCAGAAAAAAATATTAGACCTGGAGTGGTGAGGCAGAAGCCTGAGAGGAATTATGAGCACCCAAGTGGGTCACACTGCAGCATCTTTCCAAGCCTTTATATGGCCAGAGATGGCTTGACATTGCCCTGGGGCTGCTCTGCAGGAGGGGAGCATCATGAGGATGGCTCCAGTGTGTCAGGAAACCTCCTCTCTGTACTCCAGGGCATCATGGGTGCCCATTTTTTACCAACCAGTCAGATTTGAAATGGAGAAATTCACTAACTCCAGAGAAAGAGGAATGAGTGCATGTGACAAAGCTCTGATTTCCCCCTTGGAACAGCAGAGAGCAGCTTCAGGGCTGCAGACTGAGCACATCTCCGTTCCTGTTCATCCTCAGAGTCTTCACTGCCAGGCTGGGTGGTGGTCTCTCAATGCTTAAAACTAAAATAGACTCACTTCGAAAAGAAAAGGACTATATTCAGATAGCATATTATCAAAGAAGATATAATAGCAGCCACTAGCTTGTACAGGCAAAATGGAAAAAAATTCTGAGGTCTACCAATATGAATCCATGTAAATACATCTGGGGGCAAAGACGATTACTTTAAAAATTAATTGTTTATTGATTTGTTATTGTACAAAGAATTACAGATTTTTAAGATGTGGAGGGGGGCTTTATGATCATTTGGTCTCATTTGCTTAGTAAAAGATCTCAATGAAGTGGGTCCTATTTTTAATGCAAGCATAATGGTTAAAATATTCCGTGCTTAAATTAAAGGAAAACATCTGAACTTGATTTTAAAATTTACAATGACAATCTAAAATAACTTCTGGGATTATTTATCATGAAGTTATCTTCCCTGTTAAAAATCTGTAGAGAGTTTCAGTATTTATACTCTGTACATACATTCCAGTTCAGTTAGAAGTCTCTCACTTGTGAGGCAGAATTATCCCAAGGAGTGAAATGGTAGCACTCAGTTGAAGCAAAAAAGAAAATTGAGTATGAGTTTTTCTGCATATTTCCACAACAGAATTTCATTATGTCTTCTCAGACCAGGTTTCAGCTCTTTGGAAAAGTTCAGAGACTAAGAGTGGTGCTAAGAGCCAGACTTAATCACTAGAACAAGTACACAAAAGAGTGACTAAGAAATTGAACAGGAAATATTTAGGCAGAAGATATATTCATCCTTCCAATTCCATTTCAAATATAGCACTAGGAAGCAGCTATCATCACCTGTCACTTGGCATTGCCAAGCTCTCAGATGCCCATCTCCAAGTAACAGAGCAATGTTCATGCACTCCAAAAGACATTTTGTTCAAGTTCACAACTCTCACACCTGGACTCGGATCATGTGAAATAGGTTAGATTTTCTGTTTTGCAAGTTTTACTTTTGTTTACTTCCTCTCCCCCCAATTTTTAAAATAAATTTAAAGGCTTGAAAGCAGTAAACACTTTTGCACGTCCTAAATCAAAATGAGAAAAAGAACCGTGGTCATCACAAAGAAATGCTAACATTCAAGTGAGGAGAAAAACAAAAAAGAGGTGATTATTTTCTTTCATCAATAACTTTGTCTCCCTCTCTAATTTGGGACAATCCCAACAAAGCTAACAGTAGATACACTTTAACGTGACTTCCCTTTCTGTCGCCCAAGGGAAGATGGAACGGAGCTAAATGAGCATAATTACAGGATCCATATTTCTGACTTGTGCAACGTAACACCTTATTTCAGCCTTTGTACCTGCCTGTTGTCATCCTACCATACCAAACTAGCATTAAAATGACTACACTGCCACCAGCACAGCCAGCTTTGAGCTGGAGACCCTGACATGCCTCAGCTCCTCCTCACACCCACCAGCCTGGACAGCCCTTCACACTCCACATTTTCATACAGGAAGGTAAGGAAAGAGATCAGCCTGCACACTCAGAAACAGAAAACATGATCATGTTTTTTTAAGGTACCAAACAAATTACTCTGTGAAAGCAAAATATGCCTTACATTGCAGAAATTATAATCACTAGAGTTTAATGGAATAAAAAGCAATACGTGGGTGGGAAAGAACAGTGTAGGGGATTGTTTCTGAAGGAGGTGGACGAAAGGGAGGGGGGAAGGTCACTTTAAAGTTCATCTGCTCTACAGTCAAATTCTATTTCTCCCTAGTGTAAAGCATTTTGGTTTTGATAAGTTCACTTTGGATGAATTGACTCAAAAAGAGCTCTGGTTGAGAGTCTCGATTCAAATTTATCCAACTTTTTAGCAGTGCCAGAAGAATAGACTTTCTGCCTGAAACACTGACTATTGCTGGTTTCATGGATGTCTGCAGGAACCGATTGTACATTTATGAGGCGACATGCTTTAGTGACCAAAAGTATCAAGAGCTGCTCTACACAAAGTACAATTATACTTTGAAATAGTACGAGAGATCCTTTATTTCAGCTTTTACCATGTATACATTGAGTTTATAAGATTGTCAGGTGACTGCTTGAATTAACAGGAAATACAAAGTGTATTTCAATGGAGCCTGGGTTCAGAAATAAAGTAATAGTTCAAGTTACGCTGTTTACCATAACAACTCACTTATCAAACATAATTTTTGATAAATATTCTACCACCAAAAAATTGTTTCAATAAAAAAAATTGGTAAATAATGATTAGAAATACAACACAATGGCACCAGTGTTGCCAACCCACAGCATTCACACAATTTATGATGATGGTCTTTCTTGAAAAGTAACATTTTTGGGAACACTATTCATTTTTTTCATCTCTGGACTGTACCCAATCATATATTTGACTTTTCTCAACAATGTCACTGGCAAGAACTAGGGTTTTTTTAAGACTCAGACTAAAATCAAGTGAGAAGTCAGCATCATTAATGACTTAGTGAGTTGGATTTTAAATCATTTTTACTGCAGTTTCTCCCTGTCCCCTACTACAAAGGCAGTACTGTACAACAAATGACAATCTGAATGTCTGAAAAGAGATAAAGACAAGCAGAATAAGGTCTTACAGCTTTGTTTCTATGCAGATCTGATTTCTAACTCAGCAGGGATGGTCACAGGTTGTGGTACGTAAGTTATTATATCTACCCTTTGTAGAGCACCAGCCTCTGAAGGCAGATGTAAGAGCAGAGGTCTGATGTAGACCTTTCAACTTATAATGCTGAATGACCTCTCCAACAGTATGTACATTTCCCTCCTTCAAAGTGCCTCCCTGACCTCCCCAGACCACGCTCATGCCATTATTAAGACAGCTGATTCGTAAGAAAGCAATTGCAGTTGATAGCAGTGGCATTGCTGCTCTTTTTCAGGCCTGCCCAGTCTGTTCTGCTGGGATGCACACTTACTAATTCACTCTTCAGTATTTAGGGTTTCACAGCTTTAGGGCAACAGGGACTATCTGATTATCTTGTCTGATTTCCCATCTATCACAAGCCATTAAATTTGATGTGGGATCCTCACACGAAAGCCAAAAGCTTAAATGAGATGAAGAAGACATTACTGATCTCAGGACACCAATGCTGCATCTGTCCTAGCATTTATTTAAAACCCCACAACACATGCAATGAGACCTACTCAAATGATCAGCATAAGAAAGTGAAGGACATCAAGTTCCCATCTGAGGGAGAATAACCCTGAGCAAAGTTCTCTCCTCTGCCTTTAATTTCCCACATGAGACATTCACCTTAAAAACCTACAAACCATCCTAACCAAAGCTGTGATACACACATCCAGTCACTATATCCAGCACAGTCCATCTTTTAAGCATGAGAAAAAAAAACCTGAAAGGAAAACACCTCGAAACATACCTATCCTGATGTACATAGAAGGGAAAAAATCCTGCTGAGCAATGCACATTACCTGCTGAAAGGTGCAAGCATGACAGTTGATTTTAATCACGACCTTTAATACCGAGCTGCCAGTGCTGTTATTTGAGGGTGCTTCAGCAGGCAGGCCCACAGACACGGCTGATGGAGCTGCTGACTCGGGCATACCACATCCAACAGCAGCAGGACTGCCACAACCCTCCACCCTGCAACAACCACCCAGCAAATACAGGCTTTCTTGCTGCCTGCGCTCAAATGGCTTTGCAAATACATCTGTTCTCATTTCACAGACTATGTTAAAGCTAACTGACTCATATTTAATTACCCTCAGTGCTAAGAAATATCATCCTATTTTCTTCATGGCAAAGTTGCCTTAACTGCAGTTTTCAAGGATCAGATTTATTCCCCTTTGTCAGCCAGACCCAGCAGTACTGTAGGATGTGTGCTAGGTAAGAAAGCCACCTCAGACTCCTCCTCACTCACTCACATCCACTGAGCTCCATCAGACTTGCATTATCCTTTTGTCTCGGTTTTCTTCTTGGAAAATAAGTCTTTGCCTCTTTTCACTTTCTTTCCAGTATTCCCATCTTCTCCTTGCAGTACAGCTAGTGGGATTGTCAGAGCCCATTCTTCTGAACTAAATATACTAACAGTAATAAAAGCGTACATGACCTAAATTTACCTCTGAAAGCACTGGTGCAGCTGGATGCTGCATGACAACACAGAGCCCCCAGGGAAAGGGGGCTGAGGCTGGGGCACTCTGCCCAGCCAGGACAGGGAGCCTATGCCTGCAGCAACCTCCTCCCAAAAATGGAGAGCACATTTCAGGTTTTGCAAGGGTAAAATGTCCAAACACCAAGTGAGATGCAGTGTCGTGACTCACGTCATATCCTATTCCTTCTACAAGTGGAAGTCTGCTGCTCCTGTGCAAGAAGATAAAAAGGGAGAAAAAGTAACAAAGCTCTGTCTCATCAGGCCACAAGAAGCATACAGAACTGCCTGGGGTGAAGACCAGAATAAGCAACGTCAGCATAGGAATGTGTCATAAAAGGTTTTTTCAGAGGTAGAGTCTCTGTCTCTCTCATGAATAAATACATAACCCAAGAAAATTTAATTCTAACTGTTCTGTATTTCTTACAAAAACTTTTCAAACCATGGGATGAGTCACAGGTGAGCATTCCACTGACAACATAAAGTGACATTTTATTAGGTATGTCCCTTTACAAACTGCAAGTCTGTGCTGAGAAATACAAATATGTCTCATAGCATGGCATATGCCTTCACATGCAGCACAGTGCAGGGTAGGGAACAGGTAGTAAGTAGTGACAATGACAGGTTTTCCTCAGTCCAGAAGAAAAGGCTACTAAATATTAATTGGCAACATGGACAGCCTTTACTGCATATGTGTATACTCCAATACTCTGATTTCCAAGACTCATTTGCAAAATGTAACTCTGCAATTTGTTCAATTTCATTTATGATTTTCATACTATTGCTGTAATATTTCATAATTAATATAATACGGTCCAGTAATAAATTCCTGCTTTTTTCACCCCTCTTTTGCTTTTTTTGCTCTAGAACTGTGATTAAAAGATAATATTTCAAGACCACAGCTGGAACAATATTTAAATCCTTTCACCAGCTGGAGGAAATTCTGGGCAAAGTGCTAGAAGGAAAGATGTAGGGAGATCTCTGTGAGAAAAGATACAATATTATTTACATGCCTCCATTTCAGTCTTATAAGCTCCTATAAATCCTCTCTCACAACGGAGAATAACGCAGGAGTGCCCTTGGAAGAGGGTGAAGAAGTAAGGAAAGGATGAGTTTGCAGCCCATGAGTAGTACTCATGTAATGCTTTTAGTTTGCTCTTATTCACAGTCTTCTAAAGGAAGTGCCTAAACTCAGCCAGAAAACACAGGCTGAATACCACAGTTAGGGGTAAAATGCTGCAGGCAGTAATTATCAATCACTTTCTTTTACCAGCCATCAAAGAAGGTAATTTGTTTGTTTTCCCCACCCAGCAAGGAAAAGACTGGGTGGTCTTCTGATTTTAGAGTCTGAGAAATATTCCTCTCAAGGACAAGGCTACCCCCGGCCTCTTAGGCAGCATGAGGTCCTTTTTCAACATGGTCTTACACTGTATTTGATTTTAGTCACAGACATTAAGACTGTGGCAATGTTTTCCAAATCATCACTAAATACCTTTTCTTCATAGTGCTGTGTAAATCTCAGGAGTGTATCCAAGAAAGGAATAAAGCCTTGCTTGTTGAAAGGTAACATGTTTCCAGTTCCTCAGCTGTCTTCATCAGTATGGGACTGCCATGCCACAGAGATTTTTTATCAGGTTAGAGACTTAATTCCCCTTCATCTTGCAGTAGCTGTCACCAGTTGCAAGAATATAGCAGCTTTTTGCAATATGTAAGTAACTGTGAATTCTGATGCTATTATTTCACTGAGGAAGTGACATTCCAATTAAACATTAACATAAAAACTCAGCACCTTGCAGAAAATTCAAACAATTCTCCTATTTATTTAAAAATGTCTATTGGATTGCTACACATTCAGACTTAAAAAAATTAATTAAAAATTTTTGTTTCCTCGTCCCTTTTTTAAACAGTGTGCATCTGATAATACCTATGCTAAAAGCCATGCCGGTTAAAGTCAAAGTTGTTTGCATACTTAAAAACCTAAGTCATGGAGTGTTCAATGTTGCAATTCAGCTTCCCTTTGCAGTAAAAGGAAGCTAGGAGAAAATGGGACAGGAACCAGGCTGAAAAGCTTTCTGAAAGCTGCAGCTGCAGTCAACAGCTGAAATTTAAAATCAGACATTATTTTCTCTCCTCATCTTGTGGGCTCTGCCACAGTTTCAATAAACCACAAATTTAGCCACAGAGGCACTATCTCTTGTAATTTTCTTTTGCTGATGGAGCTAAAATAAGAACCATTAACACTTCCCCCAACTTCAGAAAGCAGCATATGTCACTCTCCAGTAGGGCTCTTGACAGGTTCCATGTGGACAAGGTGTTAGGCAAGTAGCAACCCCCAAATGTGGTATTGTGAAATTAGAAATTTAATATTGCAGAGAGAACCTGAAACCCAAGATCATATGGGTCAAGGAAAGCAGAAGCAAGAACTGCTGCCATTTCCCAACCCAGTGAGAGAACAGACGTGATAGACAGCAGACATGGCTCCCTTGGATTTCCAGAGGGCATGTAGCAACATCCCTCAGTAAAGAAACAAAGAGAGGAGATCTTCCCATTGATAAAAAACTGAATAAAGACAGGAAAAACCCTGTAGGAACAAGAGCCAAATTTCCCTGGAGATGTAGATTACCAATCACACCGAGTGGACTGGTTCAGGCAGCTCTCAACATTAGTGAGCTGAAAAGTGAGGTGGCAGAGCTTACTGAGTACATTCTGATACTCAGGGAAGACAAGGGCTGGTTACAAGGAAGAAACTTCACAAGATTCACTGACTAGACAGTAAATTGACAGATGAAATCCCATGTAGACAAATGTAAAGCGATGCACATTGACACTGAACATACTATTATCGCTCAAAAAGAGAGTTTGAGGTTACAACCATTTTTTGAAAATTTCAGCTCAGTGCTCATTAGTGATAAAAAACCCAAATAAATGTTAGAAAATGCTAGGAAAAGAATAGCAAACAAGGCAGATAATACCATTGTGCTACTGTAGAAATCCACAGTCTACCCACATTTTGAATATTGCATGCAATTTTAATTTACTCCAGGTACAAAAAGACACAATAGAAATGTTAAGAAAAAGGCAACACGGAGGATCAAAGTTACAGAAGAGTTTCTGTACAAGGAATAACGGAATTATGTAGTATTCCCCATTACGAAAACAGATGACTCAAACATCTGTTTGAGGTCTGTAAACATGGGTGACAGAAGGTGAATGGAAAAAGACTGTTCATTGTCTCTCTCAATACAGACTGTAGGGCCATCAAATGGAAGAAGTAAGCTAATGATTCAAAACTACATAGATGTGAATATTAATTTCACAGGGCGTTATGGAAGTGCTGGTAAGCTGGGGAACTTCCTGCTGTAGGACACTGCAGTTCTTGAGTTAAGAGGAGTTTAAAAAAATAAAAACCAAGTTAATGGGGAAAAAAAAATCCATTGAGCATTGTTAAGAAAAAGGACATAATCCTTGGTTTCCCTCAAGTAATCTTTTAATTGCATATTTCTGGGAGCTGGGAGGATATTCTAGAAGTATGACTTCATACTTTCCTTGATCCCACATTCTTCTTTAGGTAACAATCACCATTCAAGACAGGTTGTTGGGCCTGCTACAACTGCTCTTACACTTGACAAGCTACAAGAAGCCTTAATACTGACAGCAACACTTCGTAATATGTGCTAAACATAAAGAAATAGAAGCACATTACAACAGAAAGATAGCAATCCTAGACCTAATCAAAACACTGTGCTCTGTGGTGAGAATCACATGGAAATCTCCTCCTGAAGAGAGGATTTGGGAGAAAATGAATGGCATACAATACATTTTCATGTCTCATCTGTTGTAGAAAATTGTCTGCATAGGAAAGTTAGCGGAAGCTAGAGAATGAAATTGCAGTGCTTCAGCTATTCCAGAGGAGACAGACAATGCAAGTTAAATCTTACACGGCATCAGCATCCAAGGCTCTGGGTACCATCAAGTGTCAGAGCACTGTTAAACCTTCTGAACAAGGGATCTGTACAGCTTTGGGGGGCTGAGATCATCTTTTCTTCCGCATCAATTCCCTGCTACAGAGAAGTGACTCTGGAGGATTTTAGATGCCCTGACTTAGACAGAAGCACAGCATGGCACCAAGCCTCCCCTGCCCTTCCCCATTTCTCTGGGATATGGGACCTAGTGTATGGCAGGCAAGGCTGTGCAGATCAGCACACAGTACTCCACAAGGCAGCACTAGGACCTGGTAGGTCATTGGTAATTTGCTCATTTAGAAGCGCAAAATCTGAATATCTGCTCACACCACTGCACACAACCTTGCATGAAGGCATCATATGCTTTGTTCCTGTAGTTCTTTGGAAATTTGCTTTGACTATTTCCTATTTGAGATGTGTAACCACCTCTATGCTTTCTCAGTCCAAGGAAACAGAAGATTTTTTTTTTTTTAAGTCAGGAGACATTTTTCAAGGGCAAAGAATAATACACCCTTTATTAAGCAGTGATGCACAGTAAGAAGCTTTTTACTAGCAATTTCTCTAGGAATGTTATGACTGGCTGACTTGAAAGAGACCTATCCAGAATCTCATTAGATTTTCAAGTACTTCAGAAGGCAGTTCTTACAGAATTATCAAAGCAATGGCAGTTTCATACCCGAGATTATGTACTTGGCTGTTAACTGCAGAAACACATCAGAGTAGTGAGGAGTGTCGTGCACTCGAAGGTACTGCTGTAACAGGGAGTTCCTGGGGATTGTTGCAGCAAACTCTTTGTAAACATTTTATTTGCATGTTTAAATGCTGTTTCTCAAGTGGTGTGCTGAAGAGGTGCTCCTTCTTGGGGGTATGGGCATTGGGGTGAATGCATGGTGCGCCACAGGGTTTTCCCTTTCCCTGCTCCTTGGTCATATATACCCAAAATCCTGTCCCCTATTAATCACCTTAAATGTAGCCCGGCGGAAACCTGTACTTAGGTGGGTGTTCACATGATTCTGGGGAGCAGTCGTTGTGGGAGTCCATGCCAGCCTCCAGCCATGTGCGGCTGGGGGAATAAAATCTGAAAACATCTATCAAATATTGTCTCCTTGATTCTTCCATGGGCCAAGGCTGCCTCCAGAGATGGTTGCAGGAAAACCCCACTGCAACAGTGTACATATGACATGATTATACAGTGATGTATCTAGGTAACTCCTCACCCAGAAAATCTGAAGTAGTTAAAAAAAACAAAACACAAAAGCTTCATGGGTGTGGAGCACACACAGTTCGTAACACCTTGCATAAGCAACCTTTGGATACTGTGGTTTGTGTAGAGCAGCCAAATCTGTCCTCTGCTGGAGACCAGGGCTCTGCACATGGACCTGCAAAGGTGGCTCCAGGCTGGCAGATGCACCTTGTTCTAGAAATGTTTTACACCCATCTGCAATACTGGCACTGCAAATGAGAGAAAATAGGAGCGCTCTTTTCTAGTTGAAGGGACTTCTCCTTAGATACCACCTAAGAATCCTAGACCTTCCTTCTTCTGCAGGGAAGCCAACCTGCCGGACCTCACTTAGTCTCAGCCATCAAAAGTACAAGCAAATATCCACCTAGTATCCACTTAGTAACCACAGGAGTGAAAGAGGAACCTGCTGAAGGTAATTCATTGCACTGAATCGAGACACCTGTTATAGGATGGGGTGAATTAGTCTCCTGAGACACCTCTCCACGACTGTAGAGTAGCATATGCATTAGACTAAATGCCCAGCACATACAGGACCTGACTCTTGCACACAGCAGAGCAGAGCAGAGCACTTATTGTTCAGTAGGCAGCTCTCCAGTGGAGTTAGTGGTGATCACTTGATAGTATCTGCAAATATGGTTTTTTGGATGGCATGACATTTCCTTAAATAGTTCCTAGAATAAAATAAAATTAATTTTTTATTTGGAAAAATATGTACTCTCTATACATGGAAATATCTCCTAATACTCTTTCTAACATTTCCACAATGTTTTAGACAGTGAGTGATTCCCATGTGGACTGTTTTCCTCCAGAGCCAAGAATATATTTAATTCTAAATTTTAGACTCACGTTCCAGATTCTCTGTATGAAGACTTTCCTATTTCTATTTTTGCCCAACACTTTTTGTCATACTGTTTTGCTGACAGCAGACTAGACAATCAGTTTCTAAAAGATTTCTCTCTTGAAACAAAACAGTCTAACCCAGATCATATTCTGAGGAGACTCTCACTACCATAAAATGCTGTTTTACAAGGCTGAGGACGGTCTGTCTTTCCCTTACACTACATTTCTGTTTGCAATCTCATACCAGATGGAGCTGTTGCATGATTCCTGTCCAGACTTTGAAAACTGAAGCATGAAGCCTGCTCTTAAAATTTCTGTCAGTAACACTTCATGAGTGGTTGCTGTGGCTGTGCCAGAAGGGTTGCAAACAGCGCTTCCTTCTACACTTTGACCCCAGTCCATGTCGACACACTGCAGCGTGCACACCGGGCTCTGCTGAGCCGTGTGGGGACCTCAGGGCTGTGCAGCATATGGCACCACACAGAGAGGTAACACCTCTCCAACACAGGCGTGCATCCTGCCACTGCCTGCTCAGCTGCTGCTTCTCTCACCTCCTGGCTCATCGTCTTCAGAACATATCTTACTTTGTCTCACCTAGCACCCCCCAAAAAATACAGGAAGAAAAGCTATTTAGAGACAAAGGCATAGTTAAAAGGCTGCATTTTTAAAGCTGTCGGTAGCTGGATAGAGTGGATAGTTGGGCTGGTGAGAGGCCAAGAGCTGGCCTGGGGGGTTGCAGCTGCTGAAGGCTGTTCAGCACCAACACAACCACCGAGAGGGAAAGCGAGCACCCAGCTCCTGCAGATGTTGAAGCTGCTGTCCTCTAAAACACAAAGCCCGGCAGCAGGAAAGGGAATTCACTTCCCGTCTTGATGCTTCATCTCAAGACTTGTACTAGCTTTTCATTCTGTGGTCATGACCCGACTGTGCTCAATGTCCTGCCAATGAAATACAGGCAACTTCTGCAAAACTAAACAGTTTCCTACCACGGAAAGTCCCAGGGCTTAGAGAAAATAAGTTGATCTCCACCCATTGTCTGTGAACTTCTTTCACAGCCTCAAATTACACTCTTCTAATGTAAGTATGGGGAAATCAGATGAACAGAGAAATCTGACTTTGACAATAGAGACACTAATGACATGCAAACCACTTTTTATTTTTTTAATGTTCTTTTAAAAACTTTTATTTGTCTCTCATCCTCAGTGAAACACAATGAGTCCCAAAAGAAGAACATGCAGAAGCACATCCACAGGGCTCCCTGTGGCTGGCAAGACCCGCATATGAAAGTCCAGAAACTTCATCAGGCCTTTCTTATCAGGCCTGGATAAGAAATGTTAAAGCTATTCTTAGATGCTGCTTTGGAAACCACAAACTGATTTTGAACACAGTAGAGTAAAAGTTCTCTTTGAGATCCTGAAAGAACTGAATCTTCAGTCTTTCTCTAAAGCCTCATTTGTTTTCAGGGTGAAGCCTCAGGCTGTTGGCTCTCCCTACGGCCTCAAAACTGGCTAGACCACAAGAGATTCTGCTCCAAGCCAATGTCCTAAGACTGATTAACCACTTTAAAAGTCTGTGTAACATCTCAGAATAAGCCGTACGTGGAGGTACATCTTACTCTGTAAAACTCAAGACATTTGTTTTTGGAGTTACACAGTGATGCAGGCACACACACTTGGCACTTTGCACACACACCAGTGCCATCAGTGTAAGCTGCTGAGTTCTGAAGGAAAACTAAACTTTTATAACTGCTGTTTAGTTACTGGAGTTGATGTCTGGTTGAAGATAAAAACAAAACAGAACATAAAGTTGTAGACTAAATACAAGCTGCGATGCTGGCAGAATTTGGAACTGATCTTATAAAATACCTGCACATGGGATATTGAGCATTACTTCTTAATGTTACTGCATGCTCTTCACAGAAATGGGGTTAGATTCAAATCCCAACAATGCATTAGTGTTGTTTATGGAAAGAAAAATATCCAAGCAATATATAGCTGATATACCCCCCCCTAAAAAAACAAAAAAACCCCAATACTTAGATTTGGCAAAATCCTTACACATATTAGATAAAAGACTTAGAAAACAGATGCTCATTCTTACCAGCCGCCAAGATCTTCTAATAACCCTACAACTTGTTAATCAGCTAACATATCGTATCACTTTAGGAAAACACACCATTCTGATTTTGCATTTACATGGTCTGTTTCCTACAAAACTATTGTCAAGATTTAGCCATTGTTATATAACCTAGTAATTTTTTTTCCTATGCTTTAAATTAATCAATAAGTACAGAAATAAGAAGATAATCCATTTTAATCCAAACAATAAGTAAAACTCATTTTCACATAGTTTCCAGTGATGGATAAATTTCAGCTTACCATGCTGAACCTCACCAATCTATAAAAACCACAACTTGCTGCAAAATTATGACATAAAAATTCTGTTGACTTTGACTTAAATCCCCTTAAAACCCACTACTTTAACTTCTTTAGGGCAAAGCTAAACTACCAAGGCAAAATTTAATGTAGCCTCCTAATATCTGCACAAAGTGGTTCTCACACATACATAACTTCATTCATGTGTTTTAACTTCTGTTTTAAACACATAAGAAGCCCTACTGTCTCCTAAAAAAGATACCACAATTTCCTTACACAGAATATAATACTTCTAAACGCTACTAGGTAAAAAATTAAAATGTAATTGGCTTATTGGGTTTCTTTTTTAATGAACCTTATTCACTTATTTAAGCTTTAAACCAGCATGGCTCTGCTGACCTAGTCTCTCTCTGTCACTGGCTTAATTTACCAATACTCAGCTGCTGGACTATAACAGCTTCTGCCACCCTGACACAGATTCAGTGCCAGTCCATTTACAATGTTACATAAAACAAACCTACCTTGCACAAACCTACCACCACTCAGCCTGGGTGCCAGGCCGTGGTCTCTGCTGCGAAGCCTCCTGGTAGAAGTGGGATCCGCCCGCTCTCCAAAGGCGTTTGGCAGACCCTGCTCACAGACCACAGCAGCAGCGCTCCCCATTTGAGCTGCTTCTACAACTCCAAATTCAAGCCAGTGGTGTTTGCCCCACAGTCAGGAGGCTTTGTCTGCCCTGGTTCTCCCTGCGGCTCCACAGCTCCTCCGCAGCCCTGCCTGCGCCACGCCTGGCCGCGGCCATCGACCGGGGTGCCAAGGCAGGGCACCAGGGGTGCTCCACGTTTTGCAGCAAGAGGCTCGAGTATTGTGCTGTGTCACCTTGCAGATGAGGTGACATCAAAACAGCTCTGGTCACAGCATGGAAGGGAACGACTGTCTCTGCCCAGACAAGAAAACTGTGAGCAAGAACAAGGAAGTTTGGCAGAGAAGGTCTATAAAGCAGTAAAGCTCATGGAGAAAGCTTAGGAAGGCATTTATGTTTTATGTTTGCTATTTAAATTAAAGATAGGCAGTTTTGAATATGTATACATATTCTGCAGTTACAGGCCATTAGGAGGGCTTGTTTTTGGGCTGGTTTTTCATGCTTTTAACATCAGACACAGATGCAGCACACTTTAAAAAACACTTTTAAAGGACTTGCCTATGGAAGATTGTTTACAAGTACAGAAAGAGTTGCCTTACAGTGTCACTTCTCAGCACTGGACACGAAAATGCATTTAGTTCTATTTAAAGGAAGAGACAGTTCTAAAATTTCTGAATACCTGAAACACACTAAAAGCAGCCAACATGTTTTTCAGGCAAATTATCATTTTTTTCCTGTATTTTCAATGGCAGAATAAAAATGAAAGTAGAGCACGTGAATTCCTGAACTTTGTCTAACATATAGTTTAAAAGTTGAAATCTGGGCTTTCACTTGCAAGAAATACAAAGGCACAAAGTTACAGGAAAATAAAGTGATTTAAGAAAAATGAAATAAGAGAATGCCACAACCTTTAGTTATTTGACACTTCTTAAAATTTTATAAATTTTTATAGGCTGGAAGACAGACACTCTAAGTTATTCTTAAGTTATTAACTATTAAACTTTGAACTATCCCATATATACACACCTGTATTCACAGACATACCATGCTACACCTCTGTTTCACATCATATCCTTCCCTCTCTAAATTGCTCATCATCAATTAAATTATAAACTCTATCAAGACGCACAAGAATTTCCTATGCAGTGTGTGATATACTGGTCCAATGAATTCTGCTATGAGTTTCTGGATATTACTCATAATATAATAAATGATACTTTAAAATGCATTGCAGAAATTCTCTCTCAGTTAAATATTTGATTTTCACTAAAATGTAGCAATAATCTTCTGAAACAGATGCCTGACTGAAATGAACATTAATAGTTTCACATACTGGCACACATATCTGACAGAGATCTTTAAGAAATTCAAAGCAGGTTATACTATCTGCAGAAGATAAAAATCCCACCTGACCAAGTCCCAGAACAGATCATGGCATAGGATGAGACGCTCAGTTCTGGAATGTGACTCTTCTGAAAGCCTAGCACGTACATGGTGGGGACAGTGTGTGAGGCTGGCTCACCTGGATGTACAAGCAGCTTCATGAGCAAACTCACACCTGCAGCAACATTCTTGGCTTGAAAAGGGTTGCAGAGAACACTTGATAAATTATCTGGCAGAAGATGTTTCTTCCATCTCCAGCTTATTCTCATTTTTTAAAAATTAATTACTTTCTTTGAGTTTTGCTGCATAAAAATTCAAGAATTTGCTTACCAAACCTCAGTTCCTAGGTGTGGCAAAAGGAGAACAAATGTGAATTTTCAGCAGTTTAAGACTTTTGGGGTGCAGAGCATGTTTGGCATTTGTGTAACAGCTCCTACAAGTAGCCCATAAACAGCAGTGGAATCGCAGCCACTGGGATGAAGACACATTTCCTACTGACAGCCGAGGAGCACGCAGGGAGGCACAGACAGATCCTGGGCTTTGTCTTATTGCACCCAAGTTGCCTCCCCGAGTCAGCCCGGTGGGGAAAGAGTAGAGGGCAAGGAGACCTCTGTGGTCATCCCACTGTGCTTCAGCACACACGCCATCGCACCAGGAGCACCTTCCTTGTGTAATGGTGGAGTGCAAACGCTTCCATCGTGCCTCCATACCTAGGTCCACATGGCCACTGCTCCCAGCATGACAGCACATGCTTCTGGATGAAGTACAGAATTAGGTATGCCTTGAACACCTCTCTATTTTTGACTGAGGCAAAAGAGAAATGCATCTAGACGAATACTCTCATTCTACTCTGCTCACCTAGGGTATGTAACAGCCTTGAAGAAGGTTTGGATTGCTCTACTACTGATATTTAAACAGAACCCTTGATTGTAAACTGTTGGTGGAAGTACCCTAGAGCTATCTGAAACGTCTGAAAAGATAAGAACATTATAGATGTGTGGATGGGCAAAATTACCCCTGTCTCTTATTCCAAGATCCTGGATAATGAAATGCACTGCTAATGTCTCTCAGAGGTACACCAGCATCTTAGACTGGCGCCTTGTAATAACAAGCAGTAACAGATCTGCTATTGTTTTCCTTTCTTACTGAACATTTCACCCTTGCTAATTCACCGAATTGGTATCTACTGAGTTCAAAGATATTACACAATACCCACAGTCCCTCCCCCTTAACAAAGAAGATAAAACATACTATGTTTAAAATGCAATTAAATTTCTAGATAATAACAAGATGCATGAAATCAAAACTTCATTTAAATGTTTTAACTTACTGAACTATTCTCCTCCTCCAGCAGAGAGTTATTAGGAACAAGAAGGGAATTTCCTCCTCCTCAGACTATTCTTGAAATAGACTGCAGTAAGTCTTCCTTTCCAACCCCAGCCTTCAACAGCAAAAGGAAGCAACTCTCAATCTACAGGCAGGAACAACCTCAGGAACTAAAAAAAACCCCGACCAAACAACCTCCATCCCAAAATTTTGACAACCAATTTATTAAATGTCAACACAGCCATTTCTGAAAGGAGAGCTCTATGAGCTGTTTTAAGAGACTTCCTACTGCAGAAACCTAAATCATAGCATAATGCTTGCTTGTCTTGCCTTTCCAGTCCGGAAAGCTCTTTGTTAAGATCACTTGTAGTAAGGAAATAAGTTTTCACTCACTCTGTGTATATTTTTATAAGCAAACCAGTAATAGTTTTTTAAAACAATAATTTTGTAAACAAACCAGTGATAGTTAATGGATGCCAATAGAGGACAGATTGCCTTTGCCATGAATGTTAAATGAAAATTGCAACATCTGCCCCACAAAGCCTTGCAAGATCTGGGAATTCACCCCATATGGCAGGGTAGGGTCAACAGTCAGACAACGACAAAAAGGTTCAGGCTCCTGACAACTTTACTGTCATTAATAGGCAAGGAAAAGGCAAAATATTTAGCGAATGGCTGTATAAATGTGCACTGCACAGCATGGAACAATCTCATTTCAAAGATCTCAATTAAGTGGAAGCCAAGTCAATAGCTAAACCATATGCTAGACCGAGATCAGCCTTGGTACAGCAATGATTAAAAGTGGGCGTTAGCTGAATTCAGGAACTGAGAAAATAGAGGGTCCTTTGGTTTCTGGGTTTGTTTGGGTTAGCTGGATTTTTTGAAATATAGTGTTCTCTGTCTCTTCTTCATTTCTTCAGCCTGGAACACCTTCCCTTCTCTCTTATAAGCCAAAGAAAGGGGCTTTGCACAATAGCTTGTAAAACTCCCTCTCAGAGATCCCTCTGTATCATTAAGGCATTTTGGCAGAGAGACTGATGCTGCAGTCCCAGCATCTTAAGAAAGGTGGAAGGCCAGAGTTGTCCCTGTTTAGTCCATGCCTTCACCCTGAGATCTGATATAAAATCTTGAAAATTCAATTGTGCTGTGAGCACTTCAACCTTCACAAACTTCCCAGGACTCTTCTGTGGAAACTGTGTTGACAAAATCCATTCTCCACAAGATTTTTATGTAGCATTGGATTGGTAATCACAAGCTTCTTCAATACAGCATGCCACTCCTAGATTTACCAATCCCTTGCTCATATCTTTTTCTGACCTTGCTGTAGACTTGGAAAACAGAGAAGCCATGATCTAGCCTTTTAATACTAATATTTGAGGTGGAAGAACTTGAACTACACAACAGGATCATCACCTTCCATGAAAAGCAAGAGACAAAGTCCTTCCTAAGGACGCCCCCCATCTCTGATCAATTTACGACAATCTGATCAATAATCAGGAAGATGAGCATGCTCTAGACTCCTCTATGGAGGTTTTATTTGCTGTATCAGGAGATCATTTAGGGGTTGAAATTAAATTACTAGAAGTCAGTCATCTTTGAGAATAACAGACTGAACTGGAATTCATCACTGAATCAAAGCCTCACTGTATCAAAATGGCTTTTCACAACAGAAAATTGCAAATTATGGGCACATGCTCCATCAGTGCAAAAGAATCATCACAAACTACAAACAGAAACTTGGAAAATAAAAGCGTGCAGGAAATCCAGAAAGAACAGCGATGGGGTCAACGTGACAGAGGAAAAGAGCTGAAATTGAAAGACATTCTCTACTGGGAAAACTCTGAAGAAATACAGAAAAAATATTTCCACAAGTCTTCTGGCAAAGAAATCCTTCATTAGGAAGCAGGGAAATAAAAATGCTCCTGGGAGAAACGCAGAGAGAGGTGTTTGATGGCTCATGGCTACCTGCCATTGGATTAGCAATGCTACCATAGAGGCAGCAGGTATGAAAATGCACTGATATATTGAAATTCTGTCCTGGGAAAGCATGTGACAACACTTTTAATTGACACTAGCAATGCTTGCACCTCCCAACATGTCAATAAAATTATTTACAGATTTATTCAGTTGATGATTTTTGTTTCATATGAGAAAAAGAAGTGCCATCTCAAACTAATTAGGTTGCCATACCAAAATCCATGTTCATTTAAATAGCAGACTAAATGCAAGCAGATGCTGTCTTGATTTCACATTTGAAGTCCAAGACAATGGTTCTCAAAGCAGGGTCCCAAGCTATGTAGGGCCTGTTGCAGGGCTCTGCAAAACTGAAACCTCATTTTACAGTGCCAAAAAAACATCTTTGGGGAATAAAGGAAATAAATTGCAGCTACCCTTCCTACACCCATGAACTTTGATTCTTTTTGGAAGAGAAACAGAAGGAGGGTAGTAGCAGGACCCAATAAGAGGCTGCAGCTATTTTGCATAAAATTGCTATTTAGCAGTGAATGAAGTTTTCGTAATCGTCTTCACCATATCCTCATTTTACTCATCATGTTATCTCTGATTATGAAGAACCTACAGAAGGTTTTTGCTGTTGTTAATACCTTTTTTTTTAAATGAAAACCATTACTGACTGTAGCCTCCTCTGTCACAGTCACCCAGGGGACAGCCAAGGCATAGGTGAGGAGAAGCAGCCACTGCCAGGCTCATACACCACAGCTCAAACAGAGGCTCAGAACTTTCATTCCAGTTCTTCCAAAAACTTGGTGTGTCTCTGTTTTGCCTTAATTCCTTTCCAGGAAGTAGGGGTGTATCCTGTGACAACTTGCTATTGCTGTGCGTGCACGTTTTGCTGCTACAGAGGTATCCTTTGAAGGTGTATCTTTGCACTCCTCAAGAACAGTCCCTTAAGTAACCCACTCTAACACATTTCGTAAGTGTCCTCTGCAGGGTAATGTGTCAGTATCACCGGGGAGATTTGTCTCAGTGCGGCAGCGAATGTTTTTATCTCAGCTACATCATTCTTAAACCTAATAAACTAATGCTTTTAATTCTGGTTTTGACAGTCCTTATGACACAGAGAGAAAAAATTGTATACAGATTTAATTTCACCCTCCAGACAAGCTGAGCCAGATCCAAGGGGGTGTCGAGAGATACCGAGAAGTTAGATGAGGAAGAGACTTTCCCATATTCAACATGCAGCCATCCTACCACTTCTCCTCACCCCTCCTTGCTTCTTGGAGCTCCGTCCTCTGCCCTCACAGCTGAGGTTTTCCCATCTCTATCAGCCTGAAATCCAGCATCCAGGGCACCACCCTGGCACGAGGAAGACATGGACAAAACAGCCCCATCCAAGGAGAGACTGGTGACAAATACATGTGAACTTATGCTAGTTCTGTGGTGACAGAAGGCAGCTGTGACCCCCTAGAGAAGGCCATGCTGGAGCAGGCTCCTGGCAGGACCTGTGGACCCATGGAGGGAGGAGCTCACGCTGGCACAGGTTTGCTGGCAGGACCCACCCTGGAGCAGTTGGTGAAGAACTGCAGCCTATGGGAAGGACTTATGTCAACTTGGTGGAGGACTGTCTCCCCTTGGAGAGAGCTCATGCTGGAGCAGAGGAAGAGTTTGAGGAGTCCTCCCCCCGAGGAGGAAACAGCAGCAGAAACAACATGTGATAAACTGCCCGTAACCTCCATTTCCCAGTCTCCATGAGCTGCTGGAGGTGGGGGGTAGAGAATCAGGAATAAAGATAAGCCTGGGAAGAAGGGAGGGTTGTGTTTTAAGATTTAACTTCTCATTATCCTACTCTGATTTGATGGGTTTGAAATTTGACTAATTTCCCTACACAGAGTCTGTTTTCTCTGGGATGGTACCTGGTGAGTGATCTCTTCTGGTCCTTTTCTCAACCCACAAGCATTTCATTGCATTTTCTCTCCCCTGCCCAGCTGAGGAGGGAAGTGATAGAACAGCTTTGGTGGGCTCCTGGCATTTAGCCTAGGTCAGCCCACCACACTGCTTCATTAAAAAACAGTAAAATGAAAGTTCGTTACAGTGAAAAAGAAGAGCATTCATCTAAACATACAAGACTAAGAGGAGAATATTTCTGTAATATCATAATAGTTTCACTGTGTTACTATACCTTATTAAAAATAAGGATCATTGACTGGCAAAAGGTGAAAATTAGTAGTAAACATATGACCCAAAAATGCAAATTACAAATAAAAAGCGGTTACTGAAACGTTCAAAAAATACATGTGCATTGCCTGAATTAGAATATAAATTATAGAATCATAGAATGATTTGAGTTGGAAGCGACCTTTAAAGATCATCTAGTCCAACCGCAAGAGCAGAATGGACACAAAAATGGACCCTTGAAAGACAGCAAGATGCAAGATATGTGAACCTCTGGAGAGATCATAGTAGGGGCAGAGAGTGGTGGATTTTGATGCACAGAAATGCAACAGCCTGAGGACGAACAGTGGAGAAGAGGAAAAAGGTTTCATTGTAATTAAAATTAATATCATGACCTCAGCTGTGCTATCTCTGAGATACATTAGAAGCAGGATTCCTATTGTAAATTAATCTCTCAAGAGAGGGCACAGGGGGCAGTAGAGAAAAGAGGTGCTGTTCCTAAAATAAAGAGCTGTTCTGGAGCCAGTCCATGTTGGTTAGAGAGAAAAGACAGCCAGGTGAAGCCATCTGACTGATATATGCATGACTCAGAGGAGACACACACACAGCTCTGGGGTGTTTTCAAACATGAGGGACAAACCGAATACACAGAACACCAGACTACCCTCCTTACCCAGCCGCACAAGCAAATCTGTGTTGATTTGTTATTATTACATCGAAGTTTGCTGTGCTGTTACACACATGCTAAGAGTGTCCCAAATATTTAGTGCTCAAAACCATAAATTTACCTCATGTGCACTGAAATACAACAGGAAAGTGCATGGCTTCATCTATACTGTCTTCTTTTGCCTTTCTTACAAAGCTGAGGGGGAAAAAAATGCTCTTAACAGAAATACGTTGTCAGAGTTTGGAAGTAGATCTCAGAGAAAGCAACTCAACTCTTCAAGGGAGCAAAAGCCAACAGTGAGAAGCAAAGGAAGAAGCAGCCACAAACATCTAAAAATAGAAAGTCCAGTAGGAAGTTCCCCTACAGAGATTTAATCTGCTATTGTACTCAGATCCTGGCATTACGAGTTAAAATCTACAAGAAGCTATCATCTTTAATACATCATCTCCTTCCTACTGTTCTTTAAAGCAAAGAAGCTGATTAAACATCCTGCCACACTCCAGTAACCTTAACAGCACATTTCTTCATCTTGCACTGAAAAAGGTCAGTCACATGTTAAATTACTCTTCTTTGTGTGAATTTACACTCAGCACAGGACGAAGTCAATAAGGGCTATACTTCTGATCTTTTCAACAAACCAAGCACTAAAAAGTAGGACATGGCATCTTATTTCAGAAAAATGTTAAGAATCAAGTATTTTTCACTCTTTTAAAAAGTTTGACTTTTACATTTGCTTAGTGAAGATCCAGATTAACTAGTGTGGTATATTTACTAGAATATGAATATATCCCAAAGCACTAAAAGAGCAAACATCTTTACCCTCATTTTATAAAGCAGTAATGATCTTAAAGGTTATACCTTTATCGTTCCCTAAAATGTAAGTATAAAATTCAGAAGAAAGTTTTAAGGCTTTAAATGAAAAGAATAAAACCAAAAATACAAATGTGAAATTATTAGACATTAGCATATATTAGCATTTATTTTAAGAAGTAGTATCACTCTATACACTGAACAGTTGAACTACTGACTAAAAAGAGGTCATTTCTATCCAGCTGCCAAAATCCCATTTGTCAAAAAGTGTAATTATTCTGGGGAATACAGTGGTGGGATCTGGAAAAAGAAATTTTTGAGGTTCTTGCTGTTGCCTGACAATTCTTTAAGGTTTTTGTACCTTTGGGTATCTGTTGAAGTTGGTAGGAAAACATGTTTGTTTTTTAAAGGCAGGAGGTTGGACGTTCTGCTGGATAATACTATTCATGTGGTACACCAAGGCTTCGGTTCCAAAGCATACTTTTAATCACCTCCCTCACACCTACATGAAAATAAAAACATGTAAGTGACTTCTCTAGATTGCCATGGCAGCACAAGAGGTCAAAAAACCAGAGGAGGATTGTGGGAGGACTTTCCCAAACATTTTCCTACACAGAGAAACAGGCTGGCTGTTACATTTCCACCCTTTCAGTACAGGAGGTGTTTTGAGTGGTAAAGGTCTTTGCTCTTAGTACAGCAGAAATGCTACAATTCTGGCAAGGGAAAGGAATGATGGACTCAACAGCTTTCTAAAAGGCACAGTAAGTATGTAAACCAAGGTGGTTTTGGGGTTGGAAACCAGCAAATCTGTGAGTGTGATTCAACACCACTGCCCTTTGGGACAAGGGAGTTGGACTGGACAGAGGAATTCTCCTTCCACTTGTGGACTCCCAAACAAAAGCAAGATGCCAGGAGATCAGAGCAGCACTAAGTGCAGGCATGTGGTCTGGGGAGCTCCAGCTGCCCCTGGCACCCTCCCTCCCTGTTAGCCCAGAAGGGCTGCACCTGTGCCCCAGCCCGGGCCGTGCGGCATTCTGCTCTCCAGAAAGCCCGGAGGTGTTCCACAGATGAAGCTCTGGCATATTTTGTAGTACTGCTGGGTCACCGAATACAACCTGCAGTGTAATAGTGGTTAGCTCTGGGTTTTACAGGATCTGTCAAATTAAAAAGAAAGGCAGTACTGACCTTCACCTCAACTCCCTTGGTTTTTTTATGTTAACTACAGCAACCTGGATGAGTAAATGGATAGGCTCCATGCCACCCTGGAGTACATCAGCTGTGCTTTCTTACCTGCATTTAGAATGTAACCAAAACCTTTAAACTCCACTCGCCCTTCCCTTCTCTGTGAGCTTTTAAAGCAGTAATAGGTACCATGTTCTGGTACCACCGTTAGTGTGTCCCCTTGGTATATGTGACACTGAAAAAAGGACAGGGACTTATTTACAGCTATCTACAGTTAGTAGTGCACACAGAACTCCTGATGGCAGAGGAAGCATAAACCCGTTCCTCACAGGATAAAAAGACAATATATCACAATCTGAATACACAATGTACTTACTGCTCTTAGTATTTGCACCTGGTAACCTTTGAATCTAATAATACAACCTTAATATTCTGTAATACAGAGTTAATACAGAATTTCTTTGAAAAGAACAAAAGAAACCAATTCTGTATTGTGAAACAACTGTACAAGATACTTCTGGAGCATCAGTTCCCTTATTGTTTCTGAAAAAGATGCACAGAACTGCTCATGTTCTCCTTGCTGCAAGCACGCACACGCACACACACACACACACACACACACTCCCCAGAGACACTGGGCACTCATGTACCAAGCACAAAAGGTGACAGCACCTCTATCAGCTCCCTCACAGAATGACAATGTTCAGTGATAGCCCATTCTACAAGAGCCCACCAGCTAGGAAATGAAGCAGCCTAAATGTGTAAGAGAGGAGCCAATGAAAGGCTGCTTTCTTGCAGCCACAGCTGCTGGGAAGGGAAGGAGCCACCTGCACAAGAAGGACCAACCTACCCCACACAGCTCCCACCAGTACCACGATGTTTTTCTGCAATGGGGGAGTTTCAACATGTAAAAGAAATTCGATTTATTTGATTTTAATTCTGGGCTCCCAAGATATAAGTCATAGCTTCATGAGCTTTAACCTGGTATGAGGTGGTAATGTTGCTGCAAGAAGACATCCCTTCTTCCCTCAGCTGCTCACTTCCAGTCTCTGTCCCCACAAACCTCTGCACAGCCACACACTGAACCATGACAGCTCAGGGAACTGACCCTGCTGAAACTAACCTTATAATTAAAAACCTGTTTTTTTCTTTCTCTGGGTTGGTGGTTTCACTTCAAGGCATAACTCACATTGAGACTCTATTAGAAAGGAGGAAATGATTAATTGTAAATTGGGTTAAATACTAAAAGAGTGAATTGGTAAAAATATTATTCCATATACTTTATTGGAAAACTAACCACAATTTCCCCCACCAATTCCAGTAACAGTCTGAATACCTTTTTATGCTTTTAAGTTAATTTAAATTTTCTTTGATACTGTGCCTGTTGGGGACACTTAGTGGGTGTGCTGAACATAAGGCACAGAAGATAATTACTTTGCTCTACTTGGCAGAGGTAACCTATAGGTATGCTGGTCTCACTACATCCAATCTCATCTAATCTCGAAAGAAAAGTGGTCCTGAACATGTTCAAGTCTGAGTCAGAGCTCTCAACCAACCGCGCCCCCCACCCCCAAAAATGCAACCACTTCTGGTGCACCATATGGCAGCAATCCCGTGTCAGCAACACTGTACAATAGTTTTTCAGAAGAAGAATGAAGAGCAAGTTCTCTGCTTGAAACTGAAGAGAGATTTACCCCACAAAAGTATGCAGCACATCATTACCCAGACCGGAACAAAGGCAGGACATCAGTATTCAAGTGTTGCGGGAACTTTAACAGTGAAGGGTCAGGGATTTGATCTGATGTCCAAGTGAAATGCCAGTTACAGTCTGCACAGTGCCATCAGACAGACAATACAGTTTTGCTGAGGAACTATTAATTTAATGTTACGGAAGCAAAATATTAAGCTATGAAGTTCCATTATACTCAGAGCCTGTGACCCTGGTTTATCCTGGAGTTCAAGCCCTGATAATCTATGTGCTTGAAGCTTCTTGGTGGATAATGGAAAATTCTGCTCCATTTCCTCTGGGACTTCATGCTCATTAGTCACAGCATACCAATTAAAAGCTTTGTTAGAAAACCAGAGGAATGTGACACAGCACATGTACAAACCAGGAAGGTTCATTCACATATAACATGGATGAATGGCTCTGTATGGAAAGCCAAGCATCGCATTAGCAGGTCGTGTGCATCAGCCTGCAAGATCAACAAAAGACGTGCAAGAATTTTTAAGTCAGCACTCTCGGTAAGCAGCGAATTTTCATTTTGAACAATGAGAGTTACAGTATTTTTCACAGCTCACATCTTCCTTCTAACCAAACGTAAAATATTTTAAAAGTTATGTTTTCTTACTTTGCTAGTTTGGCAATGATCTAGCAGGAAATCACTAAACATCATCAGTTACCAACCAGATTCTTTCCCTAACCATCAGAGGTGAAGTTGGGGTTAGTGGCCTGGCAAGCTACTTATGACTAGAATAACAACTATTTTCAAAAGGGATTATTGCCACTATGAACCACTGTCAAGTATCTGTAACAGCAATTCTCAATTAAGGAAAGAATAGGACTCAGCGTCTGTGCTCTGATCATGCAGTTAATAACTGACTCTGCCTCGATCAAAACAAAAGTGGGATTTAACACGCAGATTGATTTTCACAACAGTTTGTTGCAAATTTGTGTTACCATTCTATGCGCAATCATTTATTCCAGAACTTAAAAAATAATATTTAGCTGTAGTGGTAAAAAATTCCATTTGCTATATTTTATTAGCCCTTAAGGCTATTCCAGTATTTTCCCCACAGTGAAAGAGCTGCTCCCAGGAGGTTTTAGGGTTAAAATCTTCCACTGATAGCATGCTATAAACCCAGCAGAGGCAATAGCTCTACCTTTCAACTTCTATTTTTATTTCTACATTTCAAATGCTGCATAATAGTGATGTTTAGCATATTTCTTATATTATAGACAGAATACTTTGTAAAATATTCCATCTGTGACAGGGATGATCATATTAGAGTTTATTCCTCCTCCAGCACACTGGGAATCACTTTTATCCTGCCCTTTTTTTTCCAGCACATCCTCACATCCTTTATCCTTGGTGATGGCAGCTCACCAGATGGGGCCAAAAGCCAAGGTAGTGACCACATTCCTAGCACCTCTACAGCTCCCACTCTGCCCTGGGGGTCTGGGTCCTGGCAAAGGACAGGGTCGTCTGACCAGGACAGAGCCAGGAGGTGGCCAGGGGGAAGGAGGCAAGAAGTGATCTTCTTCTTCCTCACCTTAACATCATCAAAAATTGCTGGCTATGGTCATTGGTCCCACCAAGCATAGCACGAAGCCAAACTTCACTCTTAAAAGCTCCTTCTTACAGAAATCTTAACTCAGTATCCTTTTGTTTTACCTAGAAGAAATTGTGTCTAAATTTGGGAGCAGTTAAACTAAATAATTGTTCGTCTTGTACCAAGAAAATGCCTACTTGGGCAAAAAAACCCCGTAGTTTACAAATTCCCGCTGTCAGCAGTGGTGGCACTGTGCTGCCTCGCTGAAGGAACTGACTCCGAGGGGCTCGGGACTCTCCTTGGGGTCGGGCTGAAACTCCATCCATCACTGCAGAGCACAGCCCCGCAGCACTGCAGGCCCTCCCACCTTCACTGTGCTACACCTGACAGGGACCCAGGAGAATCTCATGATCACTTGAGAAGGGGATGGCATCGCCTTCCTCCCCAGGTGTCAGAGGAAAGGTGGGAGCAAAGCCGATGACGACTCAAAGAGAAGCTATGAAGGCAAACTGAGTTAACAGAATGGGTCTTTCTCCTCCTCCTGACCCTCCCAGCCACAACTGAGACTTTCTCTTAGAAAGGCTGTGGTTTTCCTCTATTTTAGGTCTGATGTGAAGCTGCTCAATGGTGTACTTAGCGAAGTTAGAAGTACAGCATGAGAAATGAAATGACAAATAGCTGCCTACTTTGTATAAATTCAAAGAACAGGATTAAAGCTGCTCAGAACACTTATTTTTTCTTTCAGTTTTCACAGAGCTTTTATTAAAAATCTATATCCTGCTTGGAACATGTGAGAAGGAGACAGAGTAGAAGCTCCGTGGTATTTTGAACCTAAAGAGCTAAGATATCCTTGGGTTTAGCACAGCCCCGCATCCACATCCCCACCAAAATCCAAAATAAATTTTATACTCTTAATTTGCTTTGTGTATTTTGAGCATTTACATTACATGCGGGTAATATTTACTCCATTTTCATTTTGTAGTTCTAATGCTGAGATTCTTTTTTCTTTGCCTGGAATCAGAGGTTTAAATTTAAATTTAGGATTCCAGGAGCTGGAACACCAAGAAAATCTAAAGCTGGAAAAAGACATGAGACTTTTTTAATATCAATGACACAGGCTGCTTACTTCAAACTACGTATTTATGGGTTCACAGTCATAACTAAATAAATTAATAAGAAAGTAATTTTTAAAAAATCCTTCCCCAATCATCTCTTATTTTAGATCAGTCTGATGCCTGCTAATACATCATACTAAAATTAAATAGTTTTAGGAAGGTAATTTTTTCTTAATGTTCACCAGGGCACCTCATAGTGTCTCACTAAAGCAAAGTATCTACTCTTTTATTACTCTAATTTTTCATGTTGCCTTTGTATTTGATGGATACAGCTGCTAGTAAAAGTTAGACCATTATCTTGAGAGAGTTATACTCTCATTCAATGACACATTAAACATATTCTCTTTTTAAATGGAATTTTATTTTAGTGTGAGTGAAAATAATTGAAAAGCTACCAGTATGTGCCTATTACTCTAATCACCTACTTAAGCAAATTGTGGAAATAAATTACTCATGAATGACTGGAACAGAACTTCAGGATAAAATGTGTTGGTTCAGATACCTGTTTACAGTCCATACCATAAAAGTTACTAAAAAACCCCAAAAATACATGTATATAGACAGATTGAAGTAATTTATCCATTTTCCTAATGAGAAATATGAAAATAAGTTTCAATATAAATACACAAGTAAACTAAGAATCAGTAAAATAATCCTTTCCTGTACAGGGAAAGTATTTCACATTTTATTTACAGTAGCAGGCGTCCAAAGAAAAAGTACTTACTTGTAATTTTCTTGTTAAAATAATCCAGAGTTTCCAGTTAGCAAACAAATACAAAGCACTTGAGAGTTATTTTGTGAGATTTTTTTCCTTAGGGGATTAGTGAAAGCTTTTGAACTTCTCCATTCTTCTACATTTCTCATCATACCCCATTCTAGCTCAAACAAACAAACAAACAAACAAACCCCACAAAACTTTTATAAAAAATACATATCCTTCTAATGGATAAAAATTTAGGGCAGCAGAATCACCCTGAGCCTTTGAACAGGTCCCTTGCACTCCCAGTGACATTTATCACCACTTCACTCACATATGTCACAGCAGTGTGAGGACATCTGAAGGAAAAGGAAAGGAGCTCTGAAGTTGTGTGTGCTAAAGGATTTCCTGCTCCAGGCACCCTACTGAGGCACAGATTCCAGGGGCGAGGCACTGACTTGCTCAGGGTGTCCCTTTGTAGGCACCCAGAGCATGAGGGAGGGATGCACACGCAGCAATGGAGGGATGTGCTCGTTGCCCTGCCAGGCCATCCCCAGTCCCAGGCAATGCTCACCCTCAATGCCAAAGGATTTTTTCCTACCTTCTAATTTCTCACATTCAAAAATTTGTCATTTTTCCAATCACATTTCAGTTTATAGAAACACAGAAATCTACCTGTGGTGCACCTAGAGTCTGTGCTTAGCTGTTTCTCTTCTTTCCTGTCCACAGACATCTGTCCTTCCCCTCTATCCTTATCTAAGATAAGCAGCTTCAGTTTACACACTCAGTACCTTGCAAAAGCATAGTCTGGAAAATAATTCTTGAAAGGATTAATACTTTTTTTCCCTCTCATCAAAAATATGTTTCTGCTCCTGCAGACAACATGTTCCACTTTGCAGACAGAAGGGGCACTGCCTGCTCGGGCAGGAGCATTCCTCTTCTGTACAAAAGGATAACTGCACACAGCCCAGTGCAGGATTAATTCTAATCGCCAAAGTAACATGGTCTGTCATTGATGCAGCTGAAATCTCAGAAAATAAACAAAGCAATTTCTCTTAAAAAAAAAAACACACACACACAAAGAAAGGAAACAAAAAAAGAGCCTTCTGCAGGCATTGTGATTATGTTTAGGGAGATTTTTTCCATTCTCTTCATTTTTGCGATAGCCTGGCCATTTGAAAAAAAAAATTTTAACTCATTTTGACTCATTTTTAAAAGCATGTTTTGCATGGAGTTGAAGTTACATGCAAAGGCCTGTACTTCAAATGCAGTTAAACAAACTGTTTAAAAATCTCTCCTTGCCTGCCTTTGGTTTCATGGTGCAGTGCAGTGGAAACCTTTCCAAAGAGGCTCTGAGTCCTGAAGGTGCTCTTTTCACACTATCCCATAGAAGCATCCTGTGAGTGCAAGAATCAGTAATTTTCCCCTTGAGAAGTCAGATAAATCCCTTCCCTCTAAATTTTCAGGTGTTTCTCCCCTACCATCGGCCTCCTGTGTCACACATGGACTCCTCTGCTTCTTGATTGCCCAGTCCAGGGGCATGAACAAAATCCATTCAGCCACTTGGATCACTCTGAAGAGCAACCAACTCTATATTATGAAATAGCAGGGAAAAAATGGGCAAACTTTCCCAGCCCTTATTTTAAGAAAAATGTGGTCTTCTGGCTTTCACAGCATTCAACCTGTTATTTCTACAGCCATGGACTTGGCCATCAAAGCAGCTTTAAATTTTTATCCTCACGGCCACGTTCATTCACTCTCACTTCATCCAACTACAGACAGTGGTCCATATTACAAAATTAATACAAGGAAAAATATGCATAGAGAAGAGGAGAAACAGCATAAATTAAAGCCAGACACAGTGAGACAACAAAGGGAAATAAAGGCTTGTTACAATGGGGAGAATAAGAGGGGAGAAAGCTGAGGGAGGGCAAAGGAAAGGTAAGAGAGTAAGACGGCATAAAGCCAAGGGGAAGAAAAACATGACAACAATGAATAGAAATAGTATTTTTAATCTTGAATACAATAAATACACAAAGACAAACTTTGTGTCACACATGCAACCACAAATTGCATATAGAAACCTATTTTCATGGGGGCTGGTGAGCTGGACACTCCGCTGACACCATATTCTACTCTTGAAGCTCAGTTTTTCAGTGGCTAAAACTATGTAATTGACGTATAGGAAGAAGGCAAAGTGGGAAACCTGTATATCCAGCTATAAAAGACAAGAACTGACTTTGCTTATGTTGATGAATGTATTACCTAAAGAAAAGTTATGTAACTTCATCGTTGCTCAAATAAACAAACAAGTAGCAAAGCTGGCTATTACAGCTTGCTAAGGGAGAATTGCCTCTATTTATAAATTTCTAAAAGGAAATGTAAGTTTTTAGATGTCCTTTCTCCATTGCTTTAGGGGGCTTTTTAAACAGAAAATAGAACATTAAATTTGGACTGTCCCACTTTCAAAGTTGGAGCTATGTAGTCCATCTCCCCATACTGACTACTCTCCCAAGTAAGAATTTAAAATCTCTCTCAGTAATTGAAGCAAAGAGAAGATTTTAGCTTTGATAATGATTGGCGAATTTCAAATAGTTTGGATAAGCAAACCCCAAAAGTTCAAAATGAATATTCAGATTTTGTTACACAGCATGGTCTGCAAATTGAGGATAGAAATCTCAGATGATCACTATCTTAGATCTCCTCCAAGATCCTCCACATGCCCTAGTTATGTCTAAGCAGGAAATAACACAAAAGCCATCAATATATTTAGTTATGAAATGCAGAGTTGTTCTGAACATTCAAAACGAAAATATTGAGGGAAAAGATTCACTGAGAAATCACAAACTTGCAACTAGGCTCGCTTCATATTGGGCCCATCTCTATGCCATTTACATTCCGTAACCAGTGTATCGTTTGTAATTCCTGAAACAGGCACTCTGCCACCTGTGGTGGGTCCTGCTGGTGACTCGTCATTGCCTGGCAGAGAAGTCCCTCCCCATGCTCGCACCCGCTGGTGACCTTGCCGAAAGACTGCGAAGAATGCAAATCAAGGATGGCAGAGCCAGCTCTGCATCTGTGCAGAGCTCAAGCACTGGCCTTGCACAGGTCACTCCTGCCCTGCCTGGCGGTGCCCAGCTCAGCGAGGATGCCACTGCTCATGGGCAGCGAGGCCAGGCTGGCAGGCACAGAGGCATCCTCCTGCCCCAGGACCCCACACCAGATTTCCATCTTAGCTGCACCATCATAACTGAGCTGGGAGCAATGCAATTGCATCGACGGATCCAAAATTCCAAAGGCCACTGCGTGTGAAGCAGTACTACCCATGTGCAGAGGAAATTCCAGGATAGCAGCAGCACAGCAGAGCTCATGTCTGGCTCCTGCCCTGTGGCAGCTGTCACAAATGCCACCCTCCAGCAGGAATCCTCCCACCTCTCTGAAAACACTGTCTCTTCTAAACAAGACTGCAGGCAACCGCCGAATATTTTCCTGGGATTCATTTATTCACCGAACTCTCCAAGTCTCTGTAAATGATCATCATTTACTTGAAATGAATTGGAAAAAATAACAAACAAGCAGAACACTTAACCCAATGCTCTAGTTCCAGGAACACATCACTGTATTGTTATCTTTGCCCTTAGAAAGCTTCCACCATGTATCACCTCCAAGGACAAACATTTCGGAGGAGGAAGAAAGTTCACAGCATGCCATCAAAGTTAGAGATTTGTTTTTGCTCACATTATGACTTACACATTTCATAGAATCAACAAACAATTGACGCTATTTCAGATATGGATCTTTTCCATCTCAATGGGACTTAATTCCTTCAAGCTGAAAAAGGAAGCCCAAAAAAACCGGAATAACTAAAGTGACATTATAGGAAACATAGCCTGAGGCTGGCAATATCTTTCTGTGCCATTGTAGCAAAGACTGCATTACTGAGCTACACCAAACGCCATTTCCAGCAGAAACCTTTCCTTCTTCTTTGCTGCCATGAGGAGGATTACATTACACAGCACTGCACTAAGCCCTTTTATACAATTCTACTTTTTTAATCGGGCTATAAAAATAATCAGCTCAACTTCTCACACTAATCATAGAAATATTAATACAAGACACTAACTACTCTCTTGCTGTGAGATTTTCTTCTCTATGCTAAATATGAGGGTCATAAAGTTTATGCTTCCCATAAGTTGCAAGAAATTGTGTTTTACTGCAGAAAGGTAACATCAAAAATAATTACTGTTATAAATATACAGCAAAATACAGTCACACTTGGCATATATCAAGGTTTTACGTGAAAAACTTAGCAAGATGCCAGCTGCAGTATGGTTTTCCTTTTCTTTTTTTCTCCAGATGTACAGCGTAAAAATCACTTTTATTAAGAGAAAGCAGAAAAAAAATTTAAAATAAAAGATGTTTAGAAATACAGGTAGGTTTTCATTTAACAAAACTATCCACACAGTAAAAAGGGGCCAAATTAGTCCAAACAAGCAAAATTCTGTTAAAAAAATTATTGCAGTGTGTTGTTTTTGAAGATATCAGTATTATATGGCGGTTTCCTCCCTTCTGAATGAAAACCTCATGAGTTTCATAATTTACAAGTGTATCACAATACTACCTTTACCAGTATTATTTTAAAGTCTTCCTTCCCCAGCTTTCCTGTGTCTCCTTTCATTTGGAAGAGAAATCCATTTTATTACCAAATCCCTTCCCTGTAGGCACCACATGGCACTAAATTATATACTTTTTTTTCATGAATCAACACATTTTCATCTAAAAATTAGTCAGGTACCTTGTCCCACTGTGCTTCATATTTGACAGCTGCCTAAATTTCCACCCCACAGATTTTCAAGATCAGTGTGTAATTATTTCTTTTTGTGCTAGATCTATCTTTTATGTACAAATCCTCCTATGTGCAAGACAGCAATTGTATTTCCTCTCAATTTTCTTTTTTACAGAGTCAGACAAACCAAGGATTTTAATCTCCCCTCATAAAATCATCTCTCCTTTCCCCAAGGCATTTGAGAAACCTGCCTAGGCTCCTAAAACAGTTTGAATTTACTTTCCTAAAACTAAATGATCACTCTGGCACAGATTTTTGTGTGTTATGCTTTACACATACCGTGTACCAAGCAGCACTAAGGCTTCCTTGCACGGGAAGCATACTTCCTTACACTGCCAGATGTCAGATGATCCATATAGAATCAAGTCTGTCCACTTTCCACAAAAGTCTCATTTTGAGGCCTCAATTATCTTGTGAGTAGCCCTCCCACGTCTGTCCAGTCTCTCTCTGATGCAAGCTCCCAAGTGCACGACCCTCCAATTCTGACAGCAGTCTTTCATCCCCCTTGCATTATTTTCCAAGTGATATGCTCATCTCATTTCTTCTAAATGAAACTCCAGTATTCAGCATAATCCTTCTGGTAACTTGTGTCACCAAGACTTTTTTCCCAATAATGTTGCTTTCATGGTACAATCAGTAACAGAAACATTTCCTAAGACTGGCCCCATAGTCAGGTCCTTGGGAACTCCTCTGGTGACCTCCAACCCATCCTCTAGCTCCAATTTTGCTTCTAGTTAATTTTTTCATTCTCTTTTCTCTCCTTCAACTCATTCATAATTCCTATGTTAACAAATCTCTACACAGCAGATGACAAACACAGGATTTTACTGAAGCCCATGTGGATATAGCATTACTTCTTTTGTTCAGAGAATTAGCTTAGCTGTTTTTTCAACTAAAGGTATCAGCTTAATCAGGCATGACCTCCTTGTGGAGATCCTGCATTGTGTCTTCACTCACTTATCATTTTTTGTGTCATTTGTGTATTCTTTCCTTAAAATCTTTTTTTTTCCTTAAGAAGATTTTACATACTATTGAGATTACAGTAATGCTCTTTAACAGAGTCTCTTTTTTTCCAATATAAGTACTATTTTTCGTTTATTTCCCCAGGTAATACCAACTGATGTGATATATTTATTATAAGTACTTGCTTTTGGAACTGAAATATTATGCAAGTTCTTGGATGTGGATTATATGGTCTCTTCTGATTGAAACAATTACATAATTTAAGTTTTGCTTCCCCCTGGAGGTAAGAATTTCCATTTCTGCATAATCATTCCTATTAGATGCCCTGCATTTGTCCTGGCTTCAATAGAATCATTAAAATATGAGGAGTGCTACCTATTACATCTAAAACCCATCCATCTATATCACCACTAATGTAAAAATTCTCTTTTTTTCCACTGACTGCATTTCCACTCTTCTTTACTTTTTGCAATTTTTATTTTTAGAAAAATAGTTACACCTTTGTTAAGTGGATTCTTAGACATTTACAATTCATTCTCATGTTTTCTGATTTTAATGGTACAGTTCTCTGTATAGGCGAGTCCTCTTTCCATTACTTTCAGACTCCTTGCTTATGTTTTAATACTATTTTTAGGACGCTTATTTATACAATGAAATATGGGAAACTGTTTTACAATGTATCTCAATTATATATTTTGATTAGTTCTAGCAGTTTTTTTTTTTTAAACTTGGGCTAAGGATGACATTCATGCCTGCCTTATATAGTGGTCCCTATATTTTTATTCCAGATTAATTAACTGCTGCCTGCAATTTCTCAAACATTTTCCACTGGAAAACTTACAGACCTATGTCAGTTTCTGAGTCATTCTCTCCCTGTCCTTATTCCCACCCATCTTTGGACTACAGTAACACTACCTCAGTAGAGCTTTTCTCTTAGTTTTATTTCCTTTTTTTTTGTTTGTTTGTTTTTTTTTCCTTTATTTATGGAGGTTCTATTTTCATCCCGTCTTCTGTATCTCAAAGCTTTTTGCCCTTAATGTGCACAAACACCCAACTGATTCCACTTGCCAATACAAGCCTTCCTGGACACATTGCCATTTTTTGCCTCTTTTCCCTTTGGCATAGATAGCTTCCATGCACCTGCTTGGATCCTTACATTGATGCAACAACACTTTCACGATGCACACTGACCTTACCCAAACTCTCAGCCAGACAAGATGGAATTATTCCATAACTAAATCTTCATGTCAAAATTTTTACCAGCAATGAACTAGTTTTTTCTTGCTAGCTATCACCTCATAATATTGTTCCTTTTCCTCTTTTGGAGTCTCATTTGTCCAATTTTAATTTCTCTCTGCCCCCAAGGCTTGTACAGGCATCATATGGGTCTCTCTTGCACTTTCTCCTGTGTCTCATTTCATCAGTTTAAAACTATTCTCATCAATCCCACAAAATGAGGACGCTGCATATTGTCCACCCACTGACAATGACCTTGTTTTATTACTGACATATAACAATGAAACTGCCTAAAACTTTCTTCCTTTCCAAATCTTCTCTAGGGATGATCTACTGAACAGATTTACCAGAGATCATCTCAGCTCTCTGTGTCATTCTCCATCTTTTTATGGTCCTTGTTGATCCAGCCAACAGGAGTCTCACAGTCATTCTTCACTCAAAATAGCATTTGTAAGATCTTTTCCCATTCCTCTCCTGTTTCTTTTCAGGTTCAAGTATCTCATGGCCTTACATGCAGCAAACTTCTTGCTCTCCAGATCCCCCTTGGTGTCCTCATCTGGTCTCTTCAGGTAATCAATAATGATCACAATCTAAACTCAAGATGTGCTTTAATTTTTATTAGATAGCCATCTGACATGCAGGAACTCACTTGGATGCCAGTGCTCACAGGTTTGTTTTTTTTTTTTAATTTCCTTTTCTAATTTAATGCACCTAAAATGCTGACAACGGGAGAGAACAACACTGAATAATTTTAAAACAATGGCCTATTAATATACCTTACATACTATTTTAATGCATTAAGAATACCATCAGACAGATTCACAGCCCAGCCAAAAATTCTTAACCTCTTTACTTCTTGTTCTCATTTTAGCGTCTCTGAGTTCAATTACAGTCATCTATCAGTACTGTCATAAAGTAACCCAGATCTCAAGCTACCCCTTCAATGCAGTCTAGACTTTACCAGATGGAATCAGCTGTATGATCCCAAAGCTTTCTCTATCTCTTGCTTCTCCAATAATTTATAATGGGAAGACTTTCATTAAACAAGAAGAGTTGTCTTTAAAAGCATGATGCTCAGTTGTCCAGATACAACGTTTATAAGGCATCTTGTACCATAGTGAAAATACCAGAACTTCAGCACAGCAGGGAGGAACATGCTTCTTCCAAATATCCATTTATTTTAAAGTCAGCATTACAACATTCACTAAAGTGAACTCAGGGAGACTGAATACCCATTTTATTTAGCTGAAGCAGTTTTTAAAAGATGAAAGGAATATTCTCCAGGATGTCTCACAGGATGCAATTCCTTTAACAAATGGCATGTCTGGATTTAATAATGGACACATTTCTTTATAAACTGCAGAAACAGTTAAAAAGGCCTTCTTTGGAGTCAAATGTACTGGAAAGAAGGTGGAAGAAATAACAGAACCTCTTAAAGGTAATGCTTACATTACTATATTAAGATGAAATCTTTCATTATATACAACCATACTGTTAGATTAACCAAGCTACAAATTTTAAACCTCATGTTAGAGACTGTAAATACACCCTAAGCCAGAGTGTGTTACATTACTGTGACACTTTGAGCATGCTGATATGTTGCTGGTCAATGTTATTTACTATCATTATGTCCACACCTGCTTGGCAGCCCCATCCAGTAAAGCATTTGTGTCCTCATCGTAGCTCAGCCTTGCAGCTCATCGGTTCCTCAGATGAGACTGTGGCAAGTTGGACAGGCTGCAAATACAACTCCCTGCTGGCCACAGGACACAGACACGTCCTTGCATCGCTTGGGTGGTGAAACAGGAGTGTGCAGCCGTCAGAAGATACCTGGCTGAGGAAATGTGCTCCCCAGCTCCTCACCTGTCCAGAGGGCCGCAGCAGGGCTGATTACACACAGCAACAGGGTGCTCAGGCTGCCTGCTAATGACAGATGAAGGGTGCCCCAGCTCTTATAGATAGATGAAGGTGAGAGCAAAAGCAGACAGATAAAAAAGGAATTGCATTACTCCTACTGTACAAGAATTTTCTTAAGGCTAGGAGAAACCATAAATCTTGTTTGTTATCAAACAAAGCCTAAAAACTCTGTAGCCTGCATACTGAGTGAAAAGATGAGTGACCAATTAAATTTGCTAGTGCAAGTCACTCTTCTTCCCCTCCTTACAGCTGATTGTCTCACGTATCAAGACACACCAAAAAACTGAAATCCACATATCTCTGAATATTGACTGTGACTACTCGATAGAACTGCTGAATCCACAGCACTTCAGTTGAGCAAAATCATGTGATAATTAAAAATATTTGTGACATTCTTTGGTACCAATGCAGATAGGATGCAATTCATATTGATTGCATCATCCAAACCCACTATTTTCTTTGGGATTTTGGGGTTTTTTTTGCTCTATTGGAAATTCAGAAGAGGTCTGACAGTTTCACAGCACTTCCTTTCTGAAACAGGGTATAAATATCTTGTGCAGCTACCAAGGCACTTGAACACGCTGCTGATTTTACAAGGCTCGCCTGTGCAAAGATCACATAAGTGGTAAGGGTGCTTGCTTTGGTTACCTCAAGTCTATACAAGTCCAGTTTCAGTGAAATAAGAAAGTAAAACAAAAAAGCTCAGAGCTCAAACGCACTTCTTGCAATCCTTGGAAACGCCTAGTCAGAAAATTAAAGCTGAAGTACTTGGAACTTGTTTTGAAGTTACTGAACACATTCTTTTGAAAATCACTGAAAAATAAAAAGGTATTTATATCAATTTCTGTAGAAGTAGTTTTGTGGTAATTTAAAAGAGATCTTATACAGTAGTTTTATCATCCTCAACACAAGTGTTATCAGATGTTTATTCAGTTTTTCCGCTGAAAGTATCGGTAATGTTATCTGCATGTATATCACCTTTCATTTAAAAAATACAGAATCCTTTACAAAGGCTTCAAGTATTTTAACCATATATCATCATGGTGAAAAGAAGACACAGATTTTGCCACCAATTCTGACTTGTTCAGAATCCTAAAGAAGCTCCTAACACACACCTCATCCCCTTCCTTTACAGTACTTTTAATCCACCACACAACCCCTCCCCCAAAAGGCACCCCGTGACATGGCTGAGGTAAGGGAGTCCTGACCGCTCCATCCACACAGGTTGTGTCTATATTTCAGCATACCGAAGCACATATTTTTTAAACAAATCTTTCGACTAGGGATCCTCAGTCCTGGCAATAAGCAGACTGCCACTCCACACTGACACTGCCCACAGGTCAGGCAGTGGCTACTCCATCACGTCTCTTCATGGCAGCTACAGCAAACATGTGCATAGAAAAGGGTTCAAACTGTAAGTGGACCTATACCTACTCTTAATGTCCTTTAAGCAAACATACAGATGAAAATCATAAACAAATTTACTTAGAATATTTTTAGAGGATTAAGAAACTCTCTTTAGAAATAGTCCTGTCACAATCTGCAGGATCTTTCATCTCATATGTTAGCTTTTTTTTAATGGTGCAAGGATATCTAGTACCATCACCTGGCTGCATTTCCTTACTGCTGCAGAATACAATGTGCCTCCTGGAGAGATAAGGACACTTGGGCAAACTTCCTCTCATATCTCTCCAGAACAGTGTCTGAAAAACTACTGAATGCCTGAGCTCATCAGCCACATGTCCTATCAGCATCATTTGAAAATGGTCAGTAAATATTGGATTTGCCTTTCAAACAGGAAACATGACAAGACTTCTGATTGAAGTCATTTAATCAAATTACATTTAATCAAATTATCATATGCAATTAATAGATATATGGTCTATAGGATATAAAGAGATGAGCTGTTGCATGCCACAGAGTGGTGCAGAACAGCTCCAGCTGTCAGGAATGTGGCTTGAGTCAATGTACAGTGTACTGATAAGCATTACAGAACTTTTTGAAGGGAGATAAAAACCAACTGGTGTTAGGACTGTGAGCTTAAACATGCTGTGAAGATGAGTGAAAATTAAAGCTGCACCTGCTATTTTCTACCAATATTTCCACAGAGGGTTTGGAAAAATCTCTATCCTGTCATCTGCAATAAGACGTGCTTACAGACAAACAAGAGACTAAAGAAAAAACAGGGCTTTTAGTTGTAACTTGTCATTCAAAATTTAACTCCTCTGTTACTATTGAGAGGAAAATACAGAAATCATTATTAAACTGCTACTGTAGTTCACCTCCATGGATCTTCATGGGTCAGCTGTGATGGAACAATGCTCTGTAGCATGCACAAAGGAAGCAGCCTGGAGCCTCACACATTTTCCTCCTAAAGCTTTTGGCTTTACACTGGTGGAAATTTCCTTCTTTTGACAAAACATGATTTTCTGCATTTTCAGTGATTAGCTGCCTAAAAAAGAAATTAAATGCAGTCCATTTTTGTCTTGAAAAATTACAGTTTTCATTCAAGACTGAACAGGAATTACTAAATACAGAAGATGACTACAGGCCATTTTTATCTCTGGATGCACAGTTTAGATTTAGCACATGAGTAAAAGGAGAGATCAAGGCTATCGCCACTGGTATTCAGCCCTTGAAACAGGAGGATATTGCTAAATGAAGCTCCTAGATGATTTCAGGGAGTAGCACGGCATCCATGGCATCCTGGATGAGACAGCAACTCCTAATGCCCCCAGAATAAGCAAAAACAGGAACGTTAATGTCTAAGGTGGTCATGTCAGTGAGGCACCCAAGGGGATTTCATGCAACTAGGAACACCACTGAAGTCTTTAATTTACACTCTGTTAAAATAACTTGCCAGTCAAGCAGGAATGAATTGTTTTGTCTGCTACAAACCATCCAGCTAACTAGCAGCAGCTGTCCTGATGCAATATATCACTGTTCCCTAATTTCACCAGTTGTGAAGACAAACATTGCAATGGGTTAATTACCATGAGTCTCTGGAACCACATAACAATTTTCTAGCAAAGGCCAGTTTATAAGTGGCATCTGAACAGAGGTATCTTTCGTGGAGAAATACTGTATGGTTGATAAGCCTCTTAACTCCTCTAAAAATACAGAATTAGATTACTTGGCAAAAATATTGTTTGTACCTCTCTTTACTTTACATGCAGTGATACACATCAGCTTCATGATATTAAAAAAAACCCAACTAAACAATGTACCACAAACCAACGCTTAGTCGTCAGAAAGTAAGTTCTAGTTACACTATTTTCCTACTTAAAACTATCTCCTGAGCAGCTAATTCCAGTGTGATATTTACTCAGCAATAACTACCACCACTGTGTCTCCCAGAAACTTCCCCGGGAGCGGCAGGCGGGTGACTTGTGTCGAGGTACACATGTACACTTGCATAAGCATTACGAAGGGTGCTCTGGTGCCAGAATGACCTATTTTAGCCATCATTAAAAGTTTACAATTTAAAGTCCAAGAACAATTTAAACCATTTGCTTGATCCTGAAGGATTACTGAGGTTGTGTAGAGATAGCTTTTCATGTTAGTAGACTGATTTGCGCAAAAGCTGCAGCTTTGCCCCACACCAAGGCTCTTGCCCAGCCATGGAGCATGCAAACCACTGCAGAACACTGTGAGCTACAGAGCCCTGCAAAGGAAGAGGTCAGTTAGTTCCACTGAGGTCAAGACGGCATTCAAAGTGATACTTCAGTTATTCAAGCATGAAGAATAGGAAACATAATAACCTGAACTGCAATCAAATGGTAGTATGAGAGGGAATTCAGCACAAAGATAAACTGAATCCCGTAAGTGCATGCACTATATAACAATGGGAAACACAGAAAGGTGGTGGATGAGCCTCAGATAATTACAAACTGTATGCACAGGATCAGTAGGAAAAGCAAACTGCACAGTGAGATGTGCAGGCTGGAAAATGGCCAAGCGTAATGTGAGTTTAGATGGCTAGTGCATGAACTGAGTGCGTGATTTTAACATTGCCTTGAATGTCCAGCATGTGAATGAGGTCATTTATCATGCACTCAAGGCTTCATTGAGAAATCTGTACCACAAAATAATAACTTATCTGTCGGCATAAAATGTGTTTAAGGGAAGCTAAACTTTGGTCTCAAACTGCTGGATTAATTTTAATCCCTTTAGGTGCTATTTGATCACCCTCACTAGTGATATTCTTACTATTCATCCTGTGCCCTAATGAAATGGATATTTGAGAGAGAAAGAGGTCATAATCACCTGTCCCTGGCAACCGTATGGGTATGGGGAGAGAGGGACCATCTTCAGACAGGCAGAACATCATTGCCAGAAGATAAATCTGCAGCTGCAAAAGGAGAGGATGCGCCTTCCAGGTCCTGACTGCCAGCTCAGGCTCAGCAAGGTGATAGCCAAGATGCAGCCAGGCAGCACAGTTGCCTCTGCAGCTTGCATGTTAGCCAGGCAGTGCCTGCACCTCACACAGCAGGGCTGCACTTACACCTTCACTGCTTAAACCTCTTTTCCCATGTCTTCTAACAAGAGGTCCTTAGAAAGCTTCATTTCAAACAATTAATGAAGTCTATCTATGCCACATTTAGATACTGCAGGTGAATCTGGGTACTGGGAGATAGAAGGCTGAGGAGATGTCTCCAAATAGGCTCAGGAAGCTACTCATATGCTGAAGCTGCAGCAAGGAGCTTAGCATGTTCACAAACTCAAAGTATGAGACTCAAGATAAATTTTATCTAGGCCAGGACACAACCTCAACCTATGTCAGCAGGAGATGACCATCATAAAATGTACTTCCCAGTAATAATACAACTTTGCCTGTTTTTAAATGCCTGGATACTAATACCCTGGATATGTTCAGCCAACTAGCTGTGCATTCGAGATGTTTTTATTTTTCTTGTATTTGCAGCTTTGCCGCCTTTTTTTTCTTCCCTTTTTTTTTTTCCCCCCCAGGCAGCATAACTGGTTCATGACCAGGCCCTGAATGTTTTCCCTTTCTTTAAAATGAACAGCAGGCCTGGGTGACTACTTATTGCATAAATGCCTTACTAGTCAGAGGAAGGGCAAAGAAAAGATGGATCCATTACTCAATGGGAAAAGACAGTTTTTAATGAATGGTGTGGGGAAAGCGGAATTTTGAATGCCTTTCTCTTTTCAGACTTCAAGAAGAGGGTCAGCTGTGACCACACGTCTTCCATAATTAATACCAGCAAGAAAATCTAAAGAGAAAAGGAATGAAACCAGATAGTGTGCTGGGATCTTACGAATCTCATCCTGGGGCATTACAAGAACTAACAGACAAAAATTTCTGTGTTCTTAATATTTACCTGAATTCACTCAGGATGGGTGAAATACCAGAAGATTTGGAAAGAGCTGATGTTATGGTTAGACCTCTAATACTAGAAAGGATTTAGGAATTAAGATCAGCTAGAATGATGATCTTTCTGGGTCAGAGGAAAACCCTCAATGCCTAAAGTTAAAAGATTATTAATAGCAAAAATGGCTCTAGAGTTAATCAGAAGCTTAAAACATTACCATGCCATTGTACAATAAAACTGTACTTGCACTAGGACTTGTAAACATTTTTCTGCAATAATTGTAACATAATCCTTCCACTACACTCACTGATTGGAGCACCATGTCCAGCTTTGAAAATCCCATTTCAAAGGATGATGTGAGCTAACCTGAAAATTAAAGAAAGTTTGATCCATCTCATCACTTAATTAGCAGACAAGAATAACAACAGATAGAGACAGGAGTTGAATTTCAGCCTAGAAAGGTATTAGAGTCCATCCACAAAAAAGAAAAAATACACAAGCTTATCAAGTACAAAGAATGTCAAATACATGAGCATTGTTATTTCTTTTTATCATATTTCAGTGATGTTCTTTCCACTTTCAGTCAAAAACCTCTCAACTGTAGAGGTCCTGTCCTGCCTTGACACCATATGAGTAAACTAAAATAGAATTCACAAGTCACTTTTTAATCTACTAGAATATCCACAACATTAAATAAATGGATAAATCTGAAATTTATACTTTCAATTCACAACACTAGCTCTTGTTTTGATAAAAGGGTACACTCAAAAATTATACATCCTATATTAATAGTGTCAATTCTGGATAGAAAAAAAACCTGTTTCACAGAGACACCCAGGCTTGAGGGGATTTTGACAGTAGGAATAATATTTCTGAGCCTTCTCATTCAAATTTTGCAAAATTCATCCCGATTTGCATGGTACTGTTTGACTGACACCTACTGAAATGTCTAATACTGAAGTACTATGGTTCCAATTAAGTCATGTCACTTAGGTGGCATTCTTACACTGTTGCAAATTTTGTATATACATGAAAAGTTATATACTCAGTATGAAATATGTACCTACATCCTAAAAAGTCAAGGTGATATTGATAAGTTGCCTTATGGAACAAGAACCCGGTGAGGAACATTTAAATACCCACAATCCATTCCATCTATTCATTCCCTTAATTGAATCTAAACTTCAAAACCCCTGACAGATTTCAGAAAGACACAATTAAGGAAAAATTAACCTTCAAAAATTATACTTAATTTCCCCCAAAATTGTAACCTCTCCAAAATTCCCTTATCTATATTGTTTAAGCTTTTTTAGAGCTGTGGAGAGAATTGGTGAAGTTTTTGTTTATCCCTCATGCCCTTATAGTAAAACAAACAGAAGATTCTGAGCTTCCCAAGGGGATGTATAGAGCTCTCCTTCTTTTCCTGCCAGGTCCCAGAGGAAGAACTTTTAAAGTGGATATACTTTTTGCAATTGAAAAATAGTTCTGTAAGCCTGAAACTACTGTAACTTGGTTTCTAAAGCAGCTTTTTCTTTTATTATTTTTTATTTGGGATTGACTACTGACTTAGTAAACTGAGTTATACTTAGGCTGCAGTATACATTCAATTTCAAAACGTTTCCATCAGAATTCATGAAATCTTATCCACAGTCTGAATTTTCTTCTCTAGTGAATTATGGGAGCTGTGAGCCCTAACCCGAGCTTGTCCCTGGGGTATGGCTTTTATGAGGTGTCACCCACACGTGAACTCTCTGATGTGCAAGAAGAGTTGAGCACACACTGTAGCTTCTCCCTGAACACGGTATCAATCAGGTCTTCCTTCTCCACCCAGCCAGCAAATTTCCACAGTATTATAGAAAAACATAGACGTACAATAGTACAGAACACAGTATCCTACATAGCTACAGTGTAAACAGTATATCATAGAAATGCAGTATTTTTGAGACCATTATCTCTCCATCATAATTGCACAATTTCAGATAATAGGTAAAAACGTTACCAATGAAAGAAAGCCTGCCAGGTATTTTTAACATGACCAATTTTTGCAGAAAATCATGCTTTAAAAAATAGCTATACTTTATGCTTGGGTCTGAGTCATGATCTCACAGGCAATAAGAACAGAGGTAGGCCAATAATTCATTACTAAAACAAATGTCCAGACATTCAGTTTTCAATAACCGTAACTCCAGTTTTTATACTGCATAACCTTAAGTGGAAGGAGGCATGTTCAGCTGCCCTATTCATCCTCCAGGTGAAGCTGTACTTCAGCAGCTATAGAAACAAATGTTCATGTAGGCAATTGAAAGAATGTCTGCTGTCTCATACCTGATCTCTGTTTCTACACTGCAACTATACAATTCCAAGAGGTATCTTAATAACATTCTTTTCCAGCTTGGATTTTTTAATTGAGATTTATTGTGTAATCTAACAGCCCATGTTACTTCTCTATTTCTAATATTAATATACTAAAATGAAATAATACAGTTCCTTTAGGTTACCAAAACTACGTGTCCCAAGCTCAAAATTTTGAACCATTAACTGTATTATGTTGCACATCTGATACCAACTCTAGTTGCACTATAGTTTTTCAAACTACTCTAAAAGACAGTAAAACTTCCGATGTTTCTTTTTTTTTTTTTTCACGATCACAGTAAAAATACTGCATTTCAAATTGAAAAAAAAGATGTACTGATAGTAAAGAGATCTAGCATTAAATTTGTGGGATAATGAACATTTATATATACAAGTACTGTATTTACAAGATCTGTGTTCTCTGCCCTGATGAATCTAAAACAGCTGCAGAGGAAACAAAAGTACTGTAGGCTAAATACAAACATTCTTTGCTTTTTTATTCTTTTAATAATGAACTTCTTTGGATGGCAAACCCCTAGTCTTACATGTGTTCTGTATTTGTAGGTACATCCCTGTCAGGAAATGCTGTGAAATGGAAGTTTCTGACAAATAAAGTTCTTGGCCTTAAACATTCCATGGGTATTACTCAAATATCAGAAAGAATAATTTCCAAACTTC
>VYZQ01017850.1:64086-86480 GCA_013400655.1 Mystacornis crossleyi
TGCATTTCAAATTGAAAAAAAAGATGTACTGATAGTAAAGAGATCTAGCATTAAATTTGTGGGATAATGAACATTTATATATACAAGTACTGTATTTACAAGATCTGTGTTCTCTGCCCTGATGAATCTAAAACAGCTGCAGAGGAAACAAAAGTACTGTAGGCTAAATACAAACATTCTTTGCTTTTTTATTCTTTTAATAATGAACTTCCTTGGATGGCAAACCCCTAGTCTTACATGTGTTCTGTATTTGTAGGTACATCCCTGTCAGGAAATGCTGTGAAATGGAAGTTTCTGACAAATAAAGTTCTTGGCCTTAAACATTCCATGGNAGACTAGACATGGAAAGCTAAGACTCATACTATCACCATGAACTGCAAAGTAAAGTGCAGAGGAGAAACCAGGGAGGAAACTCTAACGGAGAAAAATAGAGTGAAAAACAAAGCAAAGTGAAACGATATGAAGCCAAATAATAAAGCAAATATCAAAACTCAATAAAAGGGCATAGAGAAAGGAAATTGAAAAGACAGACATTAGTATATTCTCTGCTTTTCTTGGAGGAGAGTATAGGTAACAGAAATTCATGAAGTTCTCCAATCAGTAACACATCCCAGAGGTGAAAAAATCCTATTTTAATTGATTCAGTTCATGAAAGTGAAAATTAAAAAAGAAAGGTTTACCTATCTCCATTTTTTGTTTAAACCAGCAAACCCTAAAATGATGTTCAGTTTGCAAAGAAAGTCCCTCACCAGATGGGAAATGTCAAAACTCAGACTGTCTCTGAAAACCTGTTTCCCACTCCATGTGCACTTGCCTAAAGTAAAACACTATTACAGACTTTCATTACTCACAACCCCATCCCATCCCTCATATGGCCATCACCTTGTTCTCCTCACAAAATCAACAGGACCCATTTCATACGCATGGAAGCAAATGATTCATCTTGGCTATTCTGGATGTGGACTTGGGGTTCATGTATTGCGCACTTGTCAGGTCTTGGTCTGAAGACTAAGCAACAAATTTTGTAGCCTGGGTCTAAGTATTCCTCATTAGAAAATAAGAATTTTATTCTACTCCTTCTTTCCTCTTCTAGCAGGATGAACCTGGCATCCAGAGAAATTATGGTCAAAGTTGTCCATTAAATTCAGATGAAGAGTAACAGGTACAGTACAAGATGACCTTCTTGAGTCCTTTGCATTAGACAGTATTTCATGCAATAAAATTGCAGCTGACATTGACTTCAGTTACTGTTACGTGGTTTCAGCTCTGCAAATCAGAACCCATGGTCTCAGATTTGCACATTCAACAACTAAACCAAAAACCAAATCCATACAGCCAGCATTCGCTAGTGAAAGTTGAAGCAGTACGTCTGTCTGTGCCACACAGACCTCAGTGGCAGAGGCTGAGTTCCACTCTGACCTTTAAGGGCTGTACCTACAAGGACTACTGTTGTCTCTGCCACAAGCTGCCCCCTGCTAACAGAGCCCAACTTCTCAGTTAAGCACAACTCATCTTGCACAACAAAGGGCAAGAATTCTGTAGAAACTCCACCCCCATCATATAATGTAATTAAAATGAGTCGTCATGCTTTACAGTCCCATTAAAATTATGGCCACAATTTTGTATTTCTTATCTGTTAAGCACTGAGCTTTGCTGGATTGCAGTCTGTTAGCACCACTCACGCATGTTATCTCTTTGGTATTAATTTAAAACTTTCAGAGAAACCAGAAATAGTGTCACGTTGCCATGAAGACATGTAAAGTTCACCAGTAGAAACTAATCCAGACAACCCAGCTTGATCTTCTGTGCACAGACCGGGATTTTAAGATGTAGCACAAACACACAGCCACGGGGTTTCACTGATATTACACAACAAAGAATGAAATTTGGTCACACCCTTCTTCCAAGTCAGGTTGTTCAGGACCCCACTTCCCACCTAATAGAGCCTCCTGCTCCCACGTCTCCATTTCTGCCCCTTTGACCCACTTCAAAGCCAATCCTCCTTTGCCTTTTTTTCCTCCTCCAAGCTCCAATCTTCTTCCCACAGGAACTTTCTGCCTTCCCTCACTTCAGCTTCCTACTTCAGCCATCTCATTCAGGCTATCCGTGCCCTCTGTCACCTCTTCCACTTCTCCTCTTCACCACTTCAAGACCCCATAAACACCCTGGGCTGCTGCTCATGCTCTCTTGTATTACTCAGCCTTGCCCCATGGTACTGCCTTGTGGCTTCTACATCCTTCACTGTCTCTTTTGGCTTCTGCCATATCTGCTGCCCTTCCACCATCCAGCTCTGTACCAGCTTCTCACAAAACATCTTTGAAATCACTTTGGCCAATGCTTGGACTTTATTGGGGGTCATCCAGTCATTCCCATTTCCAGAAGGAAAAAACCACGCTCTGCATTTACATCAGTCTTATAGTATGCTCCCTTCAGAAGTACCAGTATTTGTTCTTCAACATCTCTTACAAAAACAACTCACAGTAACATCTTGCCTAAAGTAAAACAACCATCCCAGTGCAGAAACCCAGTGCTAACAAGATTTAATTCATGCTCAAAAAGACAGTAAATGTAAGCTATAAATGCTAAAAGCGCATGCCATGTTGCAGCACTACTGATAGACACTAGATTTCTCTTTCAGAGAAATTTCACCCAAAACTCTAAGCAGTGAGTGCAACCCTGGCTTTAAGTTGCAAAGCATTACATAGCCCAACAACATTTTGATAAAGTGATAAAGGAACTGAGAGTGCCATAAAAATCACATCCCTTAAAAGGACACACTTCCTGTTCTGTAAATCCCGCATGATTTCCTTTTCTCAGTAAATGAGAGAACAAAGGGAATAAACTGCTGTTTAAAAATCTTTAGCTTGGTGAAAAACATACTGTTGCAGGATTTTCTGTGAAAGTTTTCAAATTTTAAAACCTTGACTAGGAAACATCATTTACTAAAAACCAATAAATATTGGTTACCAGGGCAAAAAGAATTGTACATCCGGTTTTTTGGAATAAAGCTTTTACTTTCTTGCAATACATCTCAAGAGCAAAAATGAGTTTCCACATTACATCGCTAAACAAGCAAGATGTTCTGTGAGTGAGACCAGAAATTTAAGCCCTCCCACCTCCAGCTTTTTTATTTGCTCTCTTCTGCCATTAATAAAGTGCTTCAAACCCAGTTTCCTTTGTAGAAACAAACAGATCATCCATCTCCCTGAGTAAGACTAGGTGTCATCACTTTTCCCTTCTTTGTGAAATAATAAAAGTCATACTGCAGGAAAAAAAAATTCTTTTAAACCTTATTCAGGTGGGAATAAAAACTGTGACCTTGGATGCCATGTGTGTGAAATGAAAGTACAGTTTCAAGTTACAAAGGTCTATAATCTACACTTCTTTTTCCTGGGGATTTAGGATGGAGGGACAGCAATTTCTATTCGGTATTGAAAGGATTCTGCTTCTTATTCATATTTAAATATAAACTTTATGAAGAGTACAATTAAGAGTACTACTACTTTTATTTCCTGATAGACTGGTAACTTACTCCCATTTTACACCATGCAGATTAAATGGCTACTTTTAAATTCAGTTCTAAGGAATACTGTCACGAAAACTAAGTTAAAAAGAGGCAATGTCCGTGCAGCCCATTGCTCAACAGATCAGTGAAAGTAGATCATAATCTTATATTATCCTCCACATTTGTTTGCATTCTGAAAGCATATAAGCCTTTCCAAATACACTTGATCTGTTTAGTTTTTATACAAGAAATAGTCGCAGCTTCCTTGTTAGGACCAACAAAGAAGAGTTTTACTTGCAGAGTTGAAAGATTCTGTGCCTGCACTGATGTCTATTTTCTCTTTATTTTTCTCTATTTAATCTTTCTCACACTTGCTAAGAATTTCAAATCATTATTTCAAATAAAGCTTCACAATACAGTGGCACATTTAGACTGCAAAAGATTGTGATTTACCACTTCGACTGCTCAACATTTTTAGCTTGTATACAGCACCCAGCCAAAATTGAACAACAAAAATGTTTTGAGCCCTTTTATTTTCAAAACAAATGCTTTATGTACAAGAATCTGTCGTTTAGAAACAGTACACACACACATACACACATACACCCCTATTATACAATAATTGATGTTTGGAGTTTATTAAAGGCACAATGATTGCAAATGCATTTGATTATTTTTTTTGCAGCATGAAATAACCAGTTACCTTTCAGGAAAGGAGCCTTCCGTGGCACAAGCCCTTCTGTGATTTCCGCCTGCTCTTGCTGATGCTGTTTAACCAGGTTTCCTTCGCTGCCAGCTCTCAAAATCTTTTCACCTAGCCTAATTTTTCGTGATCGGCTGTTAAAATCTTCTTTCCTAGACAAAGGCGATTTAGGAGCTGTGTTAGCCGACACAGGTCGAGCCAAGCGAGAGGGTTTGGACATCCTGCCTGTGCAGGAATGTACCTGCTCCGAAAGCAATTTCTAAAAATCCTTCGCAGCTCACTTGCCAGCACAGAGGCTGGGGAGTTTGTGTGTGCAGCGCAGCTGGATGTGAAGTGCTGTGCTGCCAGCCCGATCAGTTTTAAACACCAAGCGTTGGGTGGTCACGCAGTTTCCCAGACCTGTGGAATGCAAATGTGTGCTGGGGTAAAACAGATGACTCTGGCCCGGTGCTGAGTCCCAGCCACGCTGTGGGGAGCAGATGCTCTTCCAGGGACTGTCTCTAGCTCCCGGTGTGCACTGAGAGCACCCTGGCACGAGGGGAATGCTCCACCTACGCAGGTACAACGTGAAAAACCACCCAGGCGCAGGGTTACCTCCGCATGTGGGACCCTCCCGCATTCCTCTCCCAACCCTCTCTCTCAAACAAACACCTTCTTGTTTCAGCAGATTTCTTCACAGTGCGCCAAAACCACACTGCTTCAGTGTTATATGGTAAATGCCTGATGTCAAGAACATATTTGTCTTTGAGTTAAGCACGGTGCAAGCTTAAATTGGATTAAATGATGCATATTCTCCTAGCACTGTATTATCTGACTCACCAAAAGAAAGGAAGGATTGACAGCAAATATCATCTCTCTTTGAAAAATGGTCCAAATCCCTTATTATTAACTGGCATTGTTTAGGAAGCAACACTGCACAGAATATTGCCCATTATACTTTCCTATTTCACTGGTACATATATATCTGGAAAACCCTGGCTTCTCGCACACTACAGATAATCATGTTCTTTACCAACTCTATAAAGAAAAAATTCCTGACCTCAGGCTACATTATTTCAAATCTCAGTTCCTGGGTGCCCTTCTTTGAAAATGCCCAGGCAAATCCTGCCTAACTTTCTCTGCCAGCTCTGTGCTGGTGAATGCTGCCAAGATGAAGAGCATTTGGTCACATGAAAAGAAAATTCCATTCACCGTAATTTTGGAAACAACTTCTAAAGAAAACAACACAGTGCAAACAAAAGAAAACATAACAGCTACAGTTACAGTAAAATCTTCATGATGAATTTTAAAATGTATTTCTCAATATCCCAGGCAACCAGTATGCTGCATCTCTCATAGAATATGAAGGTCCACTATATTTCAAAACTAGAACTAACATAAGTAAATCAATATTACACAAGCTAAAGTACTAATAGATATTTAGAAGAAATGCTTAACAAGCAAAACATGTCTAAATTATTACAGCCATTCCTTGTTTTCAGACATGGCAATTGTGCAATGCAGTAAAATGTTTTAGCAAGTTATTTCCATTTTTTTTCCCCCAAGAATCCCACATTAAATAGATAATTGTTTATGCCTTCTCCATAAAGTATGGTATCGTTTTGTTGCCCCATCAAGAATGGGCCAGATTACGTGCAATACAGTAAGCCTTGCTGTGATATTATTCTGCATATTATATTATCAATACAGAAGGAACTCTGAGTGGGAAGATTTCTACTCACAAGGAGGGGCCTGTGGGGCATGAGAGTAACTGGGCTCATTAGCAGTGCTCAGGCACAGCAGGTCATGCAGAAGACAATGAAGAACAGAAACAGGGGTGAAACAAGATGATGGATGGAGAATTAATCATGTAACTGGAGTAAAGAATGAGTGAAAAAGGAAGAGAAACTCTGAAAACCAGTATGTATGCTAGAGGTCAGTTATACTGAGCCTAAGAAGTACTGTCATTCCCTCGCAAGATCTTGGACTGTTTGACCAATAGTAATTTTGAATATTGTCCATTATTTCTCATTGTGTAAGCAGACACAAATGCTGTATACTTAAGAGTTTTTGAGCAGTGACAATAACGCCTCTGACACTACAAAGACATATTTTAATTCTGCCAAACACAGAACAATTATGAAATAAAAACCAGTCCTGAGTGACAACAAAAATAGTATTTCAGTTTTTGAATCACTACTGCTAAAGCAAAATCCAGCTGAGATTTCTGTACATTACACATTCACCCAAACTAAGCACCCTTATCACAGATTGCTCGTAGAAAGAATGGCCTCATCTGTGAAGGAGAATCTAACTAGATGGTCATGTTACCTGTAAACTTAAATAATTTAATTTCTAAGCAAAGCAAGGACATAGTGAGTTCAAGATTTTCCTAAGGCTCTCTCTAGCAACATAGTAAAAAATGGGGAAAGGGACCTCTATCCACCAGCTTTTGACAGGAAAGGCCCTAAGTTGTCTATTTGGATGCCAAGGTGATGCTTCTGCACTGAAAGACAGCAGCAACATTCTGGTTTTGACAAGAAAGAAGCACTTTGTCTCACAGCAGAGACACAGCCTGGCAGAAATGGGGTGAGTTAAACACGCTCCTCAAACACGGGAAATTCCTGGAATACTTCAGTCAAATATGACCATTTTCAGAAATATCTCAGTGCCTGATGGCACTGTGTCATGTGAGAAGAGGCTGAGAGAGATGTGCCTGCTCAGCCCGGAGGAGGCATCTTATCCACGTACATGAACATCTAATGTGGGAATAAAAGGGGATGGAGCTGGGCTGTTCTCAGTGGTGCCCAGCAAAAGGACCGGAGGCAATGAGTGCAAATTGAAATACAGGGGAAAGAAAGAACTTTAGGCTTTTTATAGAGTGAAGGTGTTCAGACACTGGCACAAGTTGACCAGAGAGGTCATGAAATCTCCTTGGAGATAAGCAACATCCAGCCAGGCACAGCCCTGACCGGCCTGCTGTAGCTGAGTCTGCCTGAGCTGGGGGTGGACTAGGCAATCTCCAGAAGTGCCTTCCCACCTCCCAGAGTTTTGTCATTCTGCATTATCAAATTATTCAGAGGCGATTTATAATCTGGAAGTTTAAATGTCTTTAAATCTGTCCAACAGTAGATGTACAACCTTTCTCCAAAGTCCCAGCAATTAAATTATCCCATGCCTGACTGCCATTTCTGGGAGGATTTGCTTCCTTTCTGATCATTCATCCATTTTAGCTTCCTGCAGACTGTGGCACAGTGTTCCCAAAAATATGTCCTGTTTGTTTGTTTGTTTTAAAGGCTCTGAGATGTGCAGCTGATGATTCCAGCTATGAGCATCAAACCCTTAAAAAAAAAAATCCCCCCCAAACCAAAACACAAAAAAACCCCAACCCCAAAATCCCCCCAAACCCTGAAATAAGCCTTTCCAGAACATAAGCTGAGGTTGCTTAGCTGTCTGTGTTTCAGGCTAGATGTAGACACAGCACATCAGTGCACTCTGGGCTGGAACAGTGTGAGAGTGCAGCCCGGGGTTGCTGCCAGCTCCCCATCACCCACATCCCAACTGCACAGGTCTTCTCTCCGCAGCCCCGCTGCCCTGGAGGCCTGGGCTCCTCCCGACTGTGGGGCAGGTCCCTTCCTGCCAATCCCTCCCTCTCCATCACAGGTTCTTAATGAAGTTCCCCAGGAAGCAAGTCTTTCATCAGCTCTCAGGATTTTTGAAACCCCAAGCTACTCTTTTGAACTACTTTAAAAAAAAACCCAAAACAAACCCACAAAACCAAAAATAAACAAACAAAAAACCCAAACAAAAAGTTCAAAACAAAACCAGCCCCTTTTCCCTTAGATTTCAGATAGCCAACTTCAGCTAGGTAGAGACATCATATTGATGTAACGTGCCATTAAGCAAAAAAGCAGCTCAGTTCGTCAGGTTTTTGTAAAATGCTGTAGGAAGTTTTCTAGTGCTTTGGGTCAATGAATGAACCGTCACAGCCTCACACAGCAGAAATTAATATTAAGGGACCAACAGTGCAGTCTGTGCCTTTGAATAATCCCATATATGTAAACAAGTAATATTTTTAGAAAACCATACACCTTCCATACACTGTTTAAAACATTGTCCTTTTAGTTTCAAAACTAACCTCTTTTCTTTCCTGCCTAGAAAATAAATTACTGCTGAAATATGACAACAAGAATTTGTTACAAGTTAGCTAACAGAAGGCATTTTTACCATAGCATATTATATAGGTTATGATACCGCTATTAACTGAAGCAATGTTTGTGCCCTCTGGGATAAAAGAAACGTGACTATAGATGTTATTAATCCAAACAAAGCATTTGCAAAGCTTGAAATTTCCTTTTTTGGGCAACCATGGAGTTCTAGTTTACATTTGCACGTAAAGAACTGGCGAGGGGAGAGGATCCCTTGCATGTGAACCAGGAAAAATTGGGAGTTGATGCTGCACAGTTCAGGATGTGGTGTTTTCTCAGCCTTACCAAATCTCTTCCCAAATTTTGGCCTGCAAGTATCTAAATAGAGAAAAGCATATATACAGAAATATTTCAGCTTCAGCAGACTCTTTCTAAACTATTGACAGGCAACAACTACTACACCAGTAAATGGAAGTTGCAGGTGCAGAAGTTAAAACTGCAAATTAATGAAGTTTTCTCTTTACAAAATTATGCAAGTAACCAGATGGCATAACATTTTCAGCATGAAATGAGAAATAAATGTATAGGCACCAAAAGAACAAGATCAGTGATGAAAACAATTTCAGATGCAAGTCACAGATAGGTATGTAATGTAATAATACTAAAAAAAAAAAGGTTGGTGCTTCAGAGAGCTACATTTTCTAGTAACTGAAGCATGCGAAATTAGTGACAAGTTAATTTTGCAGATGTTAAAGCTTTCTTAGAACTATGTACCAGTGCTTTATTTCTCCATATATGATTTCTGAAACAGTTGCATAATACAGAAGATGCTTCTCATTCAATATATTGAGACCCATTTTAAAACATTTCACACAGATCTGAAGACATTCTTTCTGGGAAAATAAAACATGCAAAAGAAACCTAGTCATTCATTCAAAGACAAATGAACCCCTCCAACAGAAAGCAAGCTGTAATTATGGCAAGTCCCATTACTGTTGAATACGGTCTTAGAAAGGAAAGTCTGTTAAGGGTCCTATAATATAATAGCTGCCTAGAAGATGCTATAATTAAAGCAGAGTTGTCATTTATATCAGGAAATCCTGTTCTACAGATTTACTACTCAGCCATAAAAATTTAATCTCAGTTCCATGTCTTTAAAAAAAACCCCTAAATCAGAAAAGGGCTCTTCAGGTCTACTGTATTTCCTTTTTGTCAAAATTTAGAAAATTGAACCATAGCAAAAACTTTCTTAAAGATAAAAGCATTTACAGCTTTAGAATCTAAATACCTTATTCTGCCACAAATCCAGAAATACCCTCAGTAAGGGTGATGTTAATTCTCTTTATTATTTTATAACTTCTGTATCTTATATTTGGCTTTGGTTCAAAGGCCTTCAAAGTCCTGGTTTACCTGAGTACACAGGTCTGTGGCCTACTATTACAGTGTTTGTAAACACTGAACTATATCAAGGTTATGGTTTTTCTAAACCGGTATAGGTATCTCACTACTATCCCTCACCTGGGGTTGTTCTGTCCTCAGGATGCCTTTTGACAACTGCACTTGGTTCCCTTCCCTGCCTGAAGGGTTATAGGAGCCCAGGCACACTTAAATACAGGTAGCTGCATAGACCAAAGGGTGCACCTTCAGAAGAACAAAGCAACCAGGCACTGGTGTGAAAACACAGCCTTTAATGTTTGAAATGTTTGCCAAGATTGTTGCTAAGATTTCCAGTTGGTGCCAACGGTGACGGCAGGTCTGGGTACTTTATCCTGATATGTTAATCACTAAGCAATTCCAGATGGAACAATCAACTGTGAACAGCTGTCCAGGCAACTCTTAACAAATCCTTTTTTTTCAGAATGTTACCTTTTTCTATATATCAACCCCTCACAGAAGAATACAAAGTTTAAATATGTATACCATATTTAAATTATTGCTATGCTCTAGCAAAGTGTTCTGTGATTTGGCTGTTCTTGGTGCTGCACTAGTTGGCTGTAATGACTAAAAGAGTAAAAATTTATACAATCTTGGTTTGAAGGGTTTTTTTTTTGCTTGTTCTGATCTTTTAATCAAATCAAATAAGAACTTAGGCTCAATGTGTTCTTAAAGGAATGTCCATTATCTATAAATCACAGCAGATCATCACTATTACTGCTTCACTGTTGAGTAATATGTGAATACTGCTTTCCACATCTGCAGTTATTTCACATGAGGTTCTTAAAGCATTTTAAAATGTGCACAGTATTATCTTTTGCCAAATTTGTAGCATTAGTAGTTTTTTGATAAAAGAGAAAAGTGTCCAAATTTCAAAATCTGTTCTGAAATTAAGTAAGTGAAACTATGACTGGCTTAGTCTTTATTACCACTATATAAAGTCGATGGAGAGAAACAATTTGTAACACTACACTGACATTTTACTCTGAAGAAAATGTTAGTTTCAAATTTTAGTTGCTAATTTGTTTTAGTATAACTGCACCCTTCTCTAGCTTTTTAAATCATCATTTTCAAATGACCACCTCTTAATAAAAGAATAACCTTTGGAAGAGCTCTAACACATCAAAAATACAACACAGAGAGCCTAAAGCTTTACAAAAGATAAAATATGCCTTACAGAAATTCAGCCCCTTATGATGGTTTAAATGAAATCTTGGAATGAAGAGGAAATAGGTAGGAAGCAAGAGCAGATTGGATATGACAGGAGATACAAACACAGTCCTTGACTGACAGAATCCTGTGCTATATGGTCAAGGCACAGATAAGTCCTTTTCATTGTTTCAGTACTCTTCTTTCATCATGAAGTTCTGCATCATCCACACAGGGGCAAAAAAAAAGGTAAGAAAAGTAAGCACAAAATGAATGAAAGGAAGACAAACTTCAGGCATGAAGGCAACTCAGTCATATCCCACATGAAGTATTTTAACTATTTCTCATCCACCAAGGCTCCGTTAATAGCACCCGGGTACGGGCACTGCGGTGGATGCTCTCATAAGGAGGAGCAAACTACAGAGAAACGAGAACAATGGGAAGGCAAGGGTCGTCCTCTGAAGACAGTGGTGAGAAGGAATAGTTCTGTAGGGCACCTGTAGCTCTGGTGCTCTTGGCTGGGCTACCACAGTCTTTTTCTGCCACAGACCTTGGATGTAAAAAAAATCTCCACAGGTCTATGGAAAGCGGAAGGCAAATAAGCAGATGCAGAACCCTTTATAGTCAGGTATTACAATAACATTTATTTGGGGGCTTTTTTTTAAAAAGCAAAATAATTAGAGACACTGTCTAAACTGCAGACAGGCACAGAGAGTATTCCACCAGTCCAGTGTCCTTTTCTCAGGGATGTGAGTCAGCCCTGGGAGTGATGACTTAGTGAACTGCAGAATATAAAATGTATTTTTCTACTTGTGAGATACAATATTTTTCAGGTACCCATTAATGAATATTTCAAGAAGCTGATCTGATCAGCTGTCTGTGATATTTGTGTGGTTTTGGCCATGACAGAAAAGAAAAAATACTTTTTCTCCTAAATCCCATTTAAAATGTGCATCATCAGAGTACAGCAAACTTTACTTTTTGCACGGTTTTACTTACACAGTACAACATATATGATGCACAAGGTTCTTTTGTGTGTCAAAATTTCAAGTGACTGGTGTTGAATTTGATCCCTTCTGTCACCTACACTGTCCTTACAGCACAATAAGTGCCCTATAATGCTGACTGGACGGGTTTGAGTAAACTGTCTATAAACAGTCAGCTGCTTGATCCCTTGCTGTCTGAACAGCTCTGGAGAGATAAACATGTTTGTGAAACAACAAAAAATCTGCAACTCCATTTATTGTGCTTCTATAGCTATCGATAATAGTTCAGGTAGTCCAAGTTTATCACTACTCCTCTGAAAAGCACAGGCATTGCATCCTCACCTGCTCAAGCCATCTGGAAAGATATTTCTGTGTTACAATCTGCCCATACTTGTAAAGACTAAATGTTCTGAAATCTGGAGATTTCATGCAGATGACTTATTATACTGCTTTGCATATTTGATTATTTATTACCTTATTTACATAAATGACAATAAATGGTCCCACTTACTAGCATTTAAGAGTGAGGGGATTGTAGCATATAGCACGCTTTAGGAATGCAGCAACTGTTGTTTTCTTTATTTCTGGCAGATATTTGGGGTGGTATCCGGGCTACCCTGATGGTTCCTCCAACTTCTATCATTAGACATTGTTCACCAGGAACATAAAGAGAAAATCTGATACAGTGATCAAACAGCAGACAATAGCAGATGGCAGNACAAAAAATCTGCAACTCCATTTATTGTGCTTCTATAGCTATCGATAATAGTTCAGGTAGTCCAAGTTTATCACTACTCCTCTGAAAAGCACAGGCATTGCATCCTCACCTGCTCAAGCCATCTGGAAAGATATTTCTGTGTTACAATCTGCCCATACTTGTAAAGACTAAATGTTCTGAAATCTGGAGATTTCATGCAGATGACTTATTATACTGCTTTGCATATTTGATTATTTATTACCTTATTTACATAAATGACAATAAATGGTCCCACTTACTAGCATTTAAGAGTGAGGGGATTGTAGCATATAGCACGCTTTAGGAATGCAGCAACTGTTGTTTTCTTTATTTCTGGCAGATATTTGGGGTGGTATCCGGGCTACCCTGATGGTTCCTCCAACTTCTATCATTAGACATTGTTCACCAGGAACATAAAGAGAAAATCTGATACAGTGATCAAACAGCAGACAATAGCAGATGGCAGTGAAGAAAAGAAAGCTGAAATAGTAGTCTTTCCAACCAAGAAAAATCTTGAAAAGAACTAATAAATGTATCAATAAAAGATAAGGGCCTATGAAGTCGGTTATTAAGAACCCCAACCTATTTTCTGAATGGGAAACTAAACTGATGACCATGCCAAGTACAATATATAAATGTAAAATCTTCTTTAAAAAAAGGTCAGTGGCCATTTTAAAGTAGGTTAGCACAAGTTAAAATAAAGAGGACACTGCATGACCAGCACTTCTGCCTAGAACCATGAAGGAAATTGGTAAAATGATGTTTTGAATGCATATTCTGTTTCCCACGGACCACATTATTTACTATGCTCTACCAAACAGTGTTCTGTGATCTGACTGTTCTTGATGGTACACTGGCTGTACTGACTAAAAGATGTAAAAAGAGTCTTAGTACAAAGTTGTTTCATTTGTACTAATGCATTAATCAAATAAAGTAAAAATTTAACTTCAACATGTTCCTTTTTGATCCCAAAGGGTTGAAATAAAATTGATGTTATAAGAACTTCTACATAAATAACAGACAGACATGTACTTAAAGCACATGCAAAGAGAGACAGAAAGAAAATAGGTGAAAAGAAGACGAAGAACAGCAACTCCCCTCTGATAAGACCTCCAGAGCTTTTAATGGGCACCAGTCTTCTATCAGGGAGATATCAGCAACTCTGACCTGAATTCCTTCCACTGAAATGCAACCACCACATCTACCATGTTATTATATGAACCATAAAATAAACAGAATAATTCAGAAGCTATTAAAAATTAATGTTACAAATTCTGAAAGCAAGCCTTCATGATGTCCCTCATTTTAATAGTCCTTAAAATGCCTTTCAGTGAAAAGGTCTGTAGGGGGAAAGACTGGAATAACTTGGATTAAAAAATCAGGTTTCTTACCTCAATAAAGACTCCTTGAAGAGGAAAAATAGGATCTGAGCAACTTCCGTATTTAACATTAGAATTACGTGGATCTTTTAAATCTTTGCAGGACTTCAAAGACAAGTTTGTGACTGATTTACTCCCATGTCAAAATGAAGTTTTGCAGTTGGGAATTCAAGTAACCCCCAGATAATGCATAAACCTAACGAAAACTACTCCTTTAAGTATAACTCTGCAATGCTAACAGCCATAAAACACGGTGGACATGGAGGCAGTGACCATAAAGATAGCTTTAAGCAAGTAACATTTTCAGGTCTGAATATGAGACCTTAATATATATTTCACATGAAGACATGTCTTCCACTGAATAAAAAAGTCCAATTCCCAGTCACCTGCCAAAAATTTTGACACACACCTTAATATTTTTGAAGAGCACCTTTACATGAAAATAGGGAAAAAAAAGGAAAAAATATTTCTTTGATTAACAATGTTTTGGACATTTTCAGCCTAAACTTTTCCTTCCAAGCTCTCCACAGTTTTCTACAGCACAAACAAATTAGCTGTCTTCTTCCACAAGCAGTGACTACCTCTATTTTGGTCTATTTTGCAGCTAATAAGATCACAGTTCCGTATCCCTTAATAACAACAATTTCATTCTAGTTATTAGAGCCACCTATTTAGGGTTCTACACTGAAAGGTAATTGCACAGGTAATTTTAATTTGGTGGAACCTAACCACATAACAAGAGTCTGGTCCAGATTCAGGATTTAATCCTATACTTTTAAAGTGAAATATGGCTTATTTTACAGCAGCTGTTGTAGTCTACATCAGCCTTGGTTCCACCTCTATCTCAGCCACCAGACTCTGCAGTTAAGAGTTCCTTCTTTGGTTGTTGTGTCCACTTATTCAACGGAGCATCAAGTTTTACTGCTCTAAATACACTACAAAGCCTGTCAAAAAAGGAAGCCTTGCAATTTGAAGCCTGATATCACCCACCAGGTACACTGGACATATGCTGGTGAGGGAACCTGCTGGAGACAAAGAGGCAATTTGGGTCAGAGAAGAGGGGAAAGAGATTAGGATAAAAAAAGGGAGAAATTCTGCCAGCTATCATGGCTGTACAGCATTAGGCATATTTTCAAGTAGGTGAGGATATATGATGTTGTTACAGAAGTGGGCTGTGGAGAACGCAAGAGGTATGTCCATCTGCCTGCTGTCACAACTGCAAGGAGCTGCCCTGAGGATTTCCTTTGTGGAGCAGCTTTGAATTTGCTTTCCAAATGCCTGACAGAACATTCGGGAAGAGACTCCTTTATCCCTGAACAAGCTTCGGGACCAGAGGAAGTCAGCACAAAATTCACTTTAGTCTATGCTCAGGTGACACACAAATGTGATCCCCTGAAGCCTCTTTGACCATAGTTGTGATTACCACCCATTACTTCCAGAAAATTTATAATTGGCTAGTCTTTTTATTTGGTTACTATGAAGAACACAGGGTCAAATTTCAACAGGGTGCTAATGGAGACACACAATCTGCAAAGCACAGATCTCAGATTTGCTCTGGGAGAGGTTAGAAACACCACACCCATAGATCTTATTTAAGACACTTTATAGCTAATATTACTCATCAATCAAAGTGTGTTATTTTACCAGTGATTCATAAGACTCTAGTAAAATCATAAACATACCAGTTAGACTTTCGGGAACTTCCTGGTTTTACTCATTTCTAAAAAATATATACTATTGGTGTGGAAGAAAACCACTTTCCTAGCAATACAAATGAGGTAGTGGCAGGCTGGAGTGATGGTGTACTTCAGGGTGATTTGTTCAGCAAAAACAACAGGTGCAGCTGGCGTTTTCCAGCCATAAATTTTCCCTTTTGCAAGCTATTAGTAGGTTGCCAAGTCAGTGTATACCTCTGTAGCTTATGTTACATAGAAGGAATTTTTTTAAAGCTGCATAATTGTCAGAGAAGGTTAATTTTAGATGAATAAAGAATTTAAGGAACAGTTGATTAAACCCTCAAAAGTGATCTTTTATTAACTGGGGGGTGGGGAGGAATGCCCATTCCATTTACAGAATAGCAATTAGGATAAAGGATAAATCAGTATGTTTGCATTTGCCAATTACTGTTATTCACCAAGCAGAATTTGGAAACTTTGATAAAGAATCTTCAATTCCTTCAGTCCTTAATTACAACTCATTAAATTTTCATTAACTTCAAGCTTAGTAAAAAGCAATAGAAATCTTTGATGGTACTGGTGTTGGCAGGACCCCATGTCAGGTGCCAGAGATGTTCTTTGTTTTATGGAAGTTACTTGTGTTTAGCCAGTTATGTCATTGCTATATCACAGCAGCACATCAAGAAATGATAGAAAATATCCCATGTCTCTTCATGTAGCTTCACCCTACGAACATTTCAAAGCTTTGAAGCAACTTTTAGGACAACACGCAACTTGGACTTGGAGTCTTAAAAAGAAGGGACATTGAATCGTGAAAGATATGTGGAGATTATTCAGGAATTCCTGCACTGCAAAGTGCAGCCAACCTCTCACCATCGCAGCTGCAAAAGGCTTTGGGACCAGGGTAGCAGAGACCTTGCAAGAAACTGGGATGCTAAAGGCACACAGGAGAAGAAATTAACTTGAATCCCCACCAAGGAACAGAGCACCAAGACTAAAGTTGTGGAAAATCCTTCCCCTAGGAAAACCTCCTGCTGACACTGGGGCAGATGCACAGTCAGACCAAGCTTCTCAGGCCTTGAAAGCCCCCACAGATGAACCCTGCACAACCTCCCAGGGCAACCTGTGCTGCTGCTTCACCCTCCTCAGGGTGGAAAAAGTTTTCCTCAATTCCACTCCGAATCTCCCTCGTTCCAGTTTCTGTCTTTTGTCTCTGGCCCCTCACTGTAGCAAGCAGCAGTCACCTGCTCACTGTGACCCGAAGGGCTTCAAGGTGCCCCAAGGTGCCTCTGACCCCACGTGAGCCAGCCCCACTCCTGCAGCTTCCCCTTCAGGGCAGCTGGGCCATGCCCAGCGCCTTCGGGGCCCTCTGGTTTATGGTGTGTGCCTGTGCTGGAGGGCACCAAGAGGGGCAATGTACAGGTGAGGCTTAACCAGTGCTAAGCAGGGGGCATTGATTCCTCCTCTCAGCCTCTTGACCGTGTCTATGGGATCTAGGATACAGCTGTCCCTGCATAAAGACAAACCTCTTTTTCATTTGGACATTTGGCTCAGTTATGATTATGATTTTTTTTCATTTCAACTAAAGGTGCCACAAGAAGTAAGCATTTAATGGAGCTAGCACAATAATCAGCGTGAAAGTTGTAGGAGAGACATAAAGAGAGGATAAACAACTGAGCACTGCCCAGATACAGCTCTTTATACAGAGTTTTCAGAGGTATTTCAAGGCTAGAGTGTAAACTTAAATGTGTGGACAGACAAAGAGGAAGTGAATTTCATTCACTCAGAAAAAAAGATAAATCCTCTTACTAAGAGAACAAACTATTTGGTATCCATTTTAGGTACACTGATTTGAGATTACTGCTTTCCTTCTTTGGTCCAACACCTGATATAATGGTGTTAGATGAGAGCCTTATGCAGAGCCTAACTGACTGAATCACAGTTTAAAAAAAAAGAACTTCAACATTTTATAAACTACATATAAAATAAAACTGTACGTAAACTAATTTTACATGACAGTATTTCTATTTTTTTCTAAAATCAGATTTTCCATTGCATATTAGGGTAATTTCAAAAAGATTTTAAAAGGAGACCTTTACTATTAGTCTCCTATTACACAGCTTCTCCGGGATTTAGATATCAGATGACAAACAGTTTTGTGTGTTTGTGGCTTTAGCTTTATTGGTGGATGAGGCAGGTTTTTAAGCTGATGATGTGGACTGTTCCAACTTTCTTGTTTTATGCACTTGTTTTTGAGTGTGAGACAAAAATTGCTACTGAGAAGGAAATAGCTATCAACCAGAACTCAAAAAATGTGTAGATTTTTGAAAAGGTTAAAATGGAATTGAAACATATTAACTTAGCTACAGCTTCTGTACTATGTGGAATATTTTTTTCCCGGAACCACAAGAATCTCTTTCTTAAAACAGTAGTTCTCCATAGAATTTATTCAAGAGCTTTTCTTATTTTGCCAGCAGCATGGAAGCACAAGTGCTTTGAACCTTTGCATGTTCAGTGGTTAGACTGTGCAAGTTTTACAAATGCCTTGTTGAACTATGTAGTATAAGAAGGTTTCAAAGCATACATATATAGGTATATCTCTGACATTAGTAAAAATATGGTGCCTATAACTACCATATCATAAAGTTAAAAATTTAAAACTTTAAGTTAAAACTTAAACAAAAACAAACCAAAAAACAAAAGAAAAAAAAATCAAGACCAAATGGAAGTTATTTACTTATTTCTCAATTTAAACTGCAAGCATGATATATATTGTAAAATTTCCTACCTTGGAATCGACCACAACAACCAGATGTGACTTAAAAACTGCATGCAAGATCCAAGGTTCATTGAGGCTGTAAGGAGGATCATTAACAGTCCTCTCAGTCAGAGGGTAACATTTGAACAACAAATCAATATATAAGTGAGTATGTTGTTGCCTTTTTAAGTGTCAAGTTCTACATTACCCGTACTTCGCAGGGTAATCGCTGACTGCTTAAAAGCAAGATCTGCTCTTCTCCTTCCTCCAAGTCAGACCCCGACCTCGCACCTGACCTTCAAAGCAAGCCACAAAACATTAGATGGCCCAAGCCTGTCACTGTTTAGGAGGCACATGGACAACGTTTTAACTTTTGGTGAGCCCTGAATTGGTCAGGCAGTTGAAACTGGATGATCATTGTAGGTCACTCTCAACTGAAAATAGTCTATTCTATTCTACACAGACACCAGTTTTCATCCAGATTGTTAATTCTGCAGCAAATTGAAAATTGTCCAAGACTATAAGTAAGATATTAAAAAAGGTAACAGAAAAATATTATTATGAACACTGTCACTCGTTTATTCTTATGAAACATGCACATTTGCACAAAAATACAGTGAAACAGAATTTGGATATTGTTTGTGGCATTATACAGAGAATGTTGCACAAAGCCTAAGTGCCTGTGGGATTTTTATTCTGCTCTTCAGACATGAGTAAATAATAGAGAGAAGTGAACTGCTGGATCTTTGCCTGAAATACTTATTTACGAATAACTTCAATAAAAAATACACTGTGCTGTAATTGCAAGTAAATCTATGAGCCAGACCCAGTATTTTGGAGTATGGAGCTGAAGTACATGTTTTCCTCTGACATGAGACACTTTCATTTTTCACTTCCCCTGAAAAAAGGGCTCTTCCCAAGTTCAGGACAGACAGAAGGGCATAAAGCCCCTCCCACAAGTTTGCAGACTGCTTTTGAGCCACCAGTGCAGCAGCAGACCAGAAACATCTGGTGTGTCCAGGTACTTCATGCTACTTCATGCGCACCCTCTCCTATTTTAGCAGGTCACTAGGAATAACGCTGATAATAGAAACACTCTTGAAGCTTAGCACTATGACCTGGCAAGAACATCACCTCCTTTCCACAGTGAACTGGCACAGAGGCCATGCTGACAAACCAGAGCAAGGCTCAGCTCCTATGAGCTGTCCCCAGGATTATGTTCCCCCACTAAACAGCTGTCTTCAATCACAAAGCCTGCACTTCCTTTTTCAGCATTATTAATCTTATGAAAAATGGTCATTTTCCTAGTGGCTTGACATAATCCACGTGGCTGCTCAGCAACACCTTACATAGACGGTCATTTAAACCCTTTTGCACAATAAATGCCATCTGGGAAGGTTGGGGAAACAGCTGATGTTCAGTTTGAGCCAAACTAGTCCTACTTGGACTCCCGTGCTCTGATGAGAACTGACTACACTGCTCACATGGGGGTCTGGTGCAGATGGGTGAGTCACAACACAGAGTCACTCCTAAAAATACACAGTCAGATACAGGCAAGTAAGGGCTTGTCAACTTCCAGGCAAGGATCTGCAAGCACGGGAAAGTTACTTGATCTGGTCCAGCAAGAGCAAACTTTTTGAGGTGATCTGAAAGATAAAAGTAGATTCTCATGGAAAGGAATGCCTCCCCAGGACTATTTCATTAGCAGGGACTCAAAACTTTCAGTCACACTGCAAATGCACTGTTTACTTTAAGGCTGCTTGCAATACCTATCATTTCTAGACAGTATCATGTTAGTCGTATTTCAGAAATTCTAGGAGTCAAAATGCAATGTATGCATTACACAAAAATTAGATTAAAAAGAATTTTCATCCAACTAGAATTCAATGCTTTCTGTTTACTAAGAGACTGAAGCTTCCTAGAAGATCACACCAGATAAAACCGGAAGAATTTTTCCTACAGCAGACAAATAAAAGGAAAAGGAGAGCGAGGAAGCAGAAGTAATAGGAAACATTTTAAATCATGAAGAAAACATGAACTACAAGTGTTAAAACTACAGGAGGCTGTCAAAGAGCACAAATAACTTATTTTTCCTCATGGGAAAATTTCCAGAGATACAAAAGCAAGTGTAGTACTGTATATATGGAATGAAATCTGCCATAACGAGTACTGAGGTTTTACTTGATGCAATCAGCTCAAATTGGTGGTCTGCCACATCTCTTGATCTTTCAGAAAGTTTCTTTTAAAAAATCAGGACATCACCTGCTATTTCCTACGTAATCCTATGAAGTGCACAGAAATCTAAGATAATGACAAAGAAGACCTAAATCAGTTAAAGGTGTCTGGATGACCCATTATCTTCTTCAGAAATTTCACACAATGGCTGTTTATTAACAAAAATTGCAGCTTATTTATAGTCCAAGATGAAACCAAATTCTCATCTAACAGCTCAGTCACAGCTCTGAAGTCAAAGAAAGGCTTTCTTCCCAATCTCCACAGCCTTTCAAGGGACTTACTGAGTATGTTATGAGTGGTTACCCTGAGAATCGTGTGTCCACAGCACACAGCTTGGGACACGCTTCTCCACCACAGCTCAGGCATGCTGTGTGCAGTGACAAGTCCTTTGCTTTCCTCTCACATGAGTAAGGGGCTGCCATACTTCTGCAGTATGTTTGGATGTTTGCTAAGAAATTAGGATGAAAAACTGATACAAGTCAAGACACCGTAAGTTTGCAAAACCTTGGATTTCTGAACTAACCAAAGAGGAACCAAAACACAATCAAGACCACAGATGCAGAAATTCTCCTCCGTATTCAGTGCTTCATGTGGGGCAGATTTAGAAAAGTGCCAAGAAAACGTTAGTCAAAGGCCACACTGCCCCGTGAGGTGGCAGTCTCAGCAATTCTTCACATGGCTGCTAGCATGAACTGAGACTTCGAAGGCTTCTGATTTACGCAATTAGATCTCGGGCACCATCTAACACAAAGCCCATCTCAGAACCTTCTGATTTATTCCCACTAGGGTTGACTCAGGTCAGTCTTCAAATATATCAACTTCAAATTCAGCTTAAATCACAGGCAAAAAATACTTCATGTTTTGTCCGCCAAAAAGACTGGTATCTGATTTGCAGGACTCTCAAATCTAATTAAGAGTTGCTTGTTGTAAAATGATATTAGGAATCCAAAATGCAAATCCTAGAAAGGATTGATTTAAGAAAAATTGAAATGATAACATTTACTAACAAAGCAAACTATAACTTACAGCCTCCCTATTTTCCCCTTTCTTGATCTTCTTGGGAGTCAGCAGTTCTTACCAATACTGTTTACTGCTGCGGCATTGCAGAAGTCACCCCGTGGGGCAAAACCTGCTTACATTACTCACACTCAAACGCTGTAATAGCACAGGTATGTCACCAAGGGGGTTTGCCTTATTCTGTGGTTTGTTTTGCAGATAAAAACCACTTTTTACATATTGCTGTGGAATCAAACAGGTGATAAGGAGAGAGTTTGGCTCTGGTCTGCAGCCTCTGTGACAAGGTCAGTTAAAAAAACAGGACAAGTGTAGTAGGTCAGAGCAGCATCAGTTCAAGTCTCCTCTGAGCACGTGCAGCTGGTCTGAGTACCCAAATCACAAAGGAATCAAAGGAATAAAGTGTAGTCTGATGGTCAATGTGGTGCTGTGGAACACCTTTCTGCTGTTACCAATCCCCTTCTTTTTGTAACAGAGTGATGTCAACCTAAAGACTAAGTTAAATAAGGTCTTCCAAAGGTGGGCACCCCTGTCCCCGAGATTGCTTGATCTCAGTCCCCCCATTAACAGCCAGGCTTCTTCTAGCCTTGTTTTAATCCCTTTCCTCTGTTTCACTTGACAGAGACTGGAGAGAGTCACAGACACCACAGATCCAAACCAATACCCCTGCAGATCCTTAGATAAAAATAAGC